>OY856186.1:450467673-450572087 GCA_963693315.1 Diogma glabrata | reverse complement strand
GGAAGAGTAAACGTGCACGTTAACCGCCGGAAAAAAAACTTACAACTTTTATTTCACTCAACAAATATTATATTAACAGAAAAGCAAAAGTTGTGAATAAAAATTTCATGCAATAAAATATTATTGTTATTAAAGTTTTACAGTTTTCCAACTCTTAAGTAAAACACAAATAACAACAAAATTATGAATTCCTTGAACATAAAATTAAATTTAATTTTAAATTGAAAAAGAAAAACTTGACATACATAATAACATATAAAAAAATGTAGTGTAAGTTAAAGCTATTCACCATTCACCAAGTACAAAAAAAATGATAGAATATGTTTGGTTTGGTTATATGATTTAGATTTGATGGTATTCACAAATTAATTATTTTTTTTATTAACGGCATATTTTTCATCACGCGTTTCCGATACAATTTATTTTAAGCTAATCATTTTCTCACACGTGTTTGTTTATATTTTTTTATGAATCATTACATATTTCCATTTCCATTTATGTGTATCTAAATTCCGAGAAAAAATGAATAAAAAAAAGTTCGGGGAATTCACTCCAGAAATGTGGAATATCGACGAATTTCTCAACAAAAAGATTGATTATGTTTTGGGAATTTTTGGAGTGATTCAATTTAACTAAGTTAGTGATCTCGAAGTTCTTTTGTCCGTAAAGCGTGCAAATGGAATGGTTTGCCCGAATCAAAAGTAAAACAAAAATTTACAAATTATTATTCATCAAAATAAAAATGTGTTTCGTCGTCATCGCCTCTTCGACTGAGGGTGATGAAATGAAACTACCGTCGGCAAAAGAATTTCACTTAACAAAATACGACAATCCTTTCAATCTAATATCTATCATATAAGCCTAACATGCACCGTTAAAAATATTTTGTTTACTCGAATCAGATTAGTATTTACCGATTAGTAGTATTCGCTGCAACCGATTTGATCTGAGCACACTTGGTTACGAAACATCACATATATAAATATACTCCCTTAAATTAAGTTTTCAAGTCAACATGGAAAATGAGGATTGATAAAATTAATCCAAGTGGCGGACTGTTGTGAACAATCAACGCTTCTAAATGGAGCATAAATGACACTGCAGATAGTGTCAGGAAAGATAAAATTAAATATCTATTCGGATCGTTACAAATGTGGTGAACATGAAATGAATTTCAGGTTTCCATTTTAGCTTACACCTACCCTCATCGTCTCGGCAGAGATCTTTCTAAGTTAGACCATAGTAAATCTGTCAATCAAATCGAATATATTCTAAAAATTAAATCCTGTCAGAAACTGATTAAGAATACTCTGCTTATTCATATTATAAACTTGTTTAGCCGGGTTTAAAATTTTATATTTTATTATTTTGTTTTTCCTCAATTTACCTAAATTGAGGAAAAATAAAATAATAAAATATAAATACTCTGCTTGTTTCTAGTATTTGATTTAAATTTTCTTACTCCATTTTTACTAATTAACTAAACTTAATTTTTACTGATTATACTCTTACCGACTTTTATTTATGGTTAAAAATGAAGTAAAAAGATTTAAACCAAATACTAATCTAATGTGTGAATTTAATTTAGGAAAATAGTTTTTCTCTTAAATAAATTTATCTTTTAGTTTTTTATTCATTGAATTCTTAAGGATCGGTTTACTATTCAATGTAATTTTTTTACATCACATTTACATATTTTAGCTAAATTAAAAAACATCAATTTATGTATTTAAACGTAACAAACAACTGATATCTGCCATTTTAGTTTGTGTTCAGTTGTCCCTATTTTGTTTAACAAGTTTAAAATTTATATGAAAGCAATTCTATGTTTACTTTCTAAAACATCAAAATATTAAACAAATGGGCGGAGTTTTGTTGTCACTTTTACTTCGACTTTGATTTTAATTAACAATGATTTTATTTGTCACAGAATCAGCTAAATTTTCTAAATTAGTCCCAATTAGGGAAATCAGTCAAAAATTCATTTGAAAATGGCATGTGGTAAATTATAATTATTGCAGCAGTAAATTTGCGGGTAAAAACTAACCAAAAATTTTTATCGGTAGTTACAAACCGAAATTGATTAAAAAATTCTAATTTTTGATGCCAGCACGTGAAGATTTTAAAATTTTGAAATGAACAGTGGTTTTGAAGACCGCCTTCCGCCTCCTTTGTTTCAGTATTAGTTTTGCTGTTAAATTTTAAATTATGTCTATTTCTATTTCTTATTATGTAATAATCCATTATTTGCTCCTTGCAATTCCATAGACTAAACAAACGTCAAATAATGTAGAGGAAATCCTTTGTATGAGTATTGCATTATATTTCGTAATGTAAACGCAGTTTGGTTAATTAATTTGTGTCAAACTTTGCTTATCTGTAATATAATCCCCAGTCTCTGTGAGTAGAAATCTATTGACGGGCAGATATGAAGGCAATCGCATGGCATATCATAGAGTGGAAACATGGTGGTTGCTATATCCTTAAAAAAAATCTTTGGAGAGTATAACGGTACGGATAAATATCTCAAAAATTATGCGAATATATTTACTCCTTACAAGAATGTTATACCTTGAAAATGTCTGTAAAAACTGTTGAAATTATTTGGTAGGAACTAAATTCAATCAAAAATCAATTGCAGTTGCAATTAATTGTTAATAATTCTGGTTGCCAAAAAAGGTCAAATTATTAATTTATGATTTATATCAACCTTTTTAGATTTTTAAAATAAATTTATTTTAATTTATATAATTTCTAAAGAATTGGTCTTATTGCTTATCTTATATCGCTTAAAAATGTCAAATCTAGTAACAAATTTTGAACTGCCAATTTAAGTGTAAAGTTTTCCTTTGATTTCAAAAAGTCTTTTATTTCAGCTTTTAAATTCTAAAAATATGGAGGGGCTGAAATCTCACAGCTCTGAGATATCAAGACTTCGGTCTGGGTTAAGGATTTTGATATAGTTTTCGGCAAAAACTTTCACGAGGACATGGTTTTTAGTTTTAGGCAGTGATGTATACATATATATATAGTTCAAGTATTTTTTATCTCTGTTTAAAAATTTATTACAAAACTAACATGAAACATCAATACGTACGTTGCCGGAAAATTATAATCAAAATTCCAAAAATATTGTTAAATTAAATAAAATCAAACTTTTTCAAAATTCCAAAAATATTCCAAAAATTAGAATAAAATCAAATATTTAAACTTTTTCTAAATTCCGATAATATTCCCAAAAATTCTTAAAAATTTAAACTTTTCATCAAACTTTTTCCAAAATTCTAAAAATATTGCAAAAATTATTACAAAATCTAAAATTGAAAATTTTTTCAAAATTCCAAAAATTATAATAAAATCAAAAATTAAAAATTTTTCAAAATTCTAACAATATTCCAAAAATTCTTACAAAATCAAAAATTAAAACTTTTTCCGAAATTCTAAAAATATTGCAAAAATTATTACAAAATCAAAAATACAAACTTTTTCAAAATTCCAAAAATATTTCAAAAACTATAACAAATTCAAAAATTTCCATGTCCAATTTTATTTTCAATTACATCTACGTCATAAAAACAGCTACATTTTTTTTCCAAAAAATTGGCTAAAAAATCAATGAAATCATTTTTTGACACACTTGACATTATTTTTTTGACAAACTTATAATGCCATAATTCTCTATAATAATAATAAAATTTCATGTCATACAAACTATTAATTTTATTTTTTTCTAAAAAATTGGGTAAAAAAATAAATAAAAATCTTTCTTTTGACACACTTGACAACATTTTTTTAACAAACTTATAACGCAATAATCTAGTTTTTGATCTCACATACCAATCCCGACCATCAAGATTTCTCCAAATTTAATGTTCCTACTCGTAATCACTTACAATGAACGTTTTTTAAGCCAAAAATATTAAAATGTCTATTTTTGACACACATAATGATTTTTGACACACTTCCGGTACGGTTATCGAGCACAGCGTCCTTTCGGGCCTTTACCTATTTATAGAGAAAAAAAATTTTTTGAAATCCCTCCAGCGGTTTTCCCTGCAGCGTAGGTAATGGCGGCCGGCCGGCCAAAAAATCAATGAAATCATTTTTTGACACACTTGACATTATTTTTTTGACAAACTTATAATGCCATAATTCTCTATAATAATAATAAAATTTCATGTCATACAAACTATTAATTTTATTTTTTTCTAAAAAAATTGGGTAAAAAAATAAATAAAAATCTTTCTTTTGACACACTTGACAACATTTTTTTAACAAACTTATAACGCAATAATCTAGTTTTTGATCTCACATACCAATCCCGACCATCAAGATTTCTCCAAATTTAATGTTCCTACTCGTAATCACTTACAATGAACGTTTTTTAAGCCAAAAATATTAAAATGTCTATTTTTGACACACATAATGATTTTTGACACACTTCCGGTACGGTTATCTAAGACAGCGTCCTTTCGGGCCTTTACCTATTTATAAAGAAAAAAAATTTTTTGAAATCCCTCCAGCGGTTTTCCCTGCAGCGTAGGTAATGGCGGCCGGCCGGCCGACAGACAGACATCCATTTTTTTTCTGCTTTTTTAGAATCAGTAGGTCCTAAAACGTCGAGAAATGCCAAAAAAAGTGGGGGTAAGAATTTCACTTTGAGCTCATGAATGTAATACTTAGGTCTTTCAGACCGAAGTAATATCTTTGGAATTGTATTGAAGGTCCCAAATCTACGTTTACTGCGTAGCTGCTCACAAGGATACGTTCACTCGCTGCCACCACTGTAAGGCAGCAACAAGGTATCTTAATTTAGAAACTGTGTTTGACTCTTTGTCAAACCCTTTCCTTCCTCGGACAAGTAGATAACTGGTTAACATTTTACATACGGCGGTACGACTCATAGGAACAGTTGTAAATAATTCTTGTCAGGTAACAAAAATTTTTCTATTAAGGATTAGCACTATGCAAGCACTATGTAATTGTCTTAATATGACGTGATAGAGATAACGTTGATGTTGTGTAGGTAACTCAGGAATTGGTTTAATCAAAATGGTGAGCATATCCCGCGTTGTGACAATCAGTGTCTGAGTACTTTCATTTCAGGTTGGAAGTGTCAAAAATCAAAGAATATTTGATAATGTCTAGGATAGTTCCAGAAAAAGAACTTGAATATATTCGGCATTCTAATATCTGCGCTAATGTCAAAAACTATTTTTTTGACACATTCAATGCTTCCGGAAGATAAATAGCGACTTTCATTATTTTGATCCGTTTTTGGCTCAATAGGTTGATAATTGTGTTGTGTGTATTATACAGAAGTTATTTTGAACCCTTCTGAACCCTAGAGTGAGTGCTGTTTAAATTTATCAACCATATTTGCTGACTATCGTTTAGTTTGAAAAAACGGTGTGTTGAAGATTGTAAATGTTTTATTTAAAACATTGATAATAGAAATCGTAATAGGAAGACTAAAATCGCATAATTAATTACATACTAGTAACTAGAATTGAGATGAAGTGAAGTAAAACCCGATCAGAAATAGAATGGAATTTAAAATTAATATAGATAAGGAAGGGAAGAGCAATACATCAATGAAATGACACAAATAAATTCAAATTAATAAAATTAAAGGTTTCAAATTTATAGAATTATATGCACACTTTCGCACTTTCTCGTCACACCGATACACCATTCAAAACTTGACTCGAAGTTAAAGCTTAACTAAAATTTAAATCAATGTGTTTTTACACAACAACTTGTTTCTTTTTTTTTTTTAAACTTTCTATTTATCTCTTTCGCTTTGATTTTCTTACTCAATTCAACAACAAAAATTGTCCCATACATTGAAAATCTGCCGTAAAAAACAAATGAAACAAACAGAAAAAAATATTATTCCAACAAACCGTCTCACACCATCAAATTATAATTATAAGGTCCTTCAAAATTTAATCAATTATTAATATTGCGAAGAGATCTCAGTTAAAACACATAAATCGGATCGCACTCTATTTCGTTATCTTTCCAATAAAAAATATATTTGGTTTAAAAAACAAGCAAACAAACAATAATAAAACAACAATCGATAATAAAACGAAATATAAGAGTCGTTTATTTATACAGTGACACGTTGTATGCGGTCGGATATTATTTATGAAATGATCTTAAGTTGTTTGATATTACGGAATGAAGGTATAATTATTATAAAAGAAAATGTCCACTGATCAGATTTTTATTGGTCGTTATAGATAATTTAAAATTTATATCACATTTATTTAATAGTGTGTTCTTCTCGACTGTACTCAACAATCACCGACAACACCGAATTATCGAAATTTGTATTCTTTTAATTGCAGTGGAATACAAAAAAATAAAATTCGAATGGGAATTTGTTCGGTACGGTAAAAAAAAATACACAATAAACTATAGGTTTACATTTTCTGGCATTCACTAGATCAGTATTTCTCAACTGAGTTCACGCTACGGACCAATAAATACTTTAATATTCTATTGCGGCCTTTTTTTTATTTTAATCTAAAGTGTTTTCTCATTTTCTCTGTAGACCCTGTAGATAACCATATTTTATTAGCTATTTATGTATTAAGGGCGCAAAGTTGATCTTTTTAGCTTGAGAGTAGATTATTGTTCGAGGGGTCAGCCGAAAGCAGTGATCAGATTTTTATTTTTTACGGGTGGGCGCACTTATTTTAAAAATAAAACCAAACCCGCTTTATTTTTATTTTTCATTTTTTGCCTTTGCTCTTAATTCACTATAAAACTTTTTGTGAGCAAAATAAAAAAATCAAGAAAACCTTTTGTTTAGAAAAAAAACCTAGATGAATAAAGTCTTCCCTTTTGAGCGAAATAAAATAAAACAAATTTATTTTTAAAATAAAATTAAAACATCTCAGAGCGAAAAATAAAATTTAGATCTTTGAGAGCGGCTTTTTATTTTCATGCATTTTATTTTGGAAGACAAAAACTTTTTGAAAAATAAAATAAAAATCAAAACACTGATCGAAAGAAAAAAAGGTACTTTATGCCCGAATTACGTAAAAAGTTTTTTGTACGACTAATAGTGTATTCTTTTCGGCTGTACCGAACAAATTTCTGTACAGTTCCAACACCGAATTATTCGTTTTGTATAGAAATTCGTTCCAAAAGAATACGAAAATCGATAATTCGGTGTTGGAACTTGTTCGGTACAGCCGAAAAGAATACACTATAAGATTCTGTATTGTTTGGAGAGAAAAAATATGTATATGCACATAAATATGTTTAGTAAAATATTTTTTGAAAAAATTGTTTAACCCGAGTAGTTTTAATTGTTTGTTATTACTTTTCTAAATTTCCATAGCAATCAATTTATATAATTTTACTTTTGTATTAATTTACTAACAAACCAAAAAATGCTTGGATTAAACAGTTTTCTAAAGAAATTAAGCATATGTTTTTTTTGCGTGTATATTGTATCAAATGTTAACGCTTTAAGGTGTACGTAATAGTAATAGTACAATCTAGCGCCCTGTTATTTCGATAGGAAAACATTCAGAAAAATAATTTTTTTTTATTTTTTGGAAGGAAAGCATCAAATTTGAAGCAAAAATTAAATTTGTGAGTATTTGAAAGAAAATATTAATTTCGATTTAAAAGTAAGAACGATATTTATTTTCTTTCCTGTTTGGGAATATTATATTTTTTTATATTCTCGCTCTAAAAGAACTGCAAAATAAATTATTTTTCTAAATGTTTTGTTCAACTAAGCAAGCTTTGTTTGTTTATTTAAAAAAAAGCGTGACGAAATAAAAATAGTTTCTTTTTTCTACAAATGAAATGAAAGAAAATAAAAAAGACTCCTTTAGAGTGAAATCAAAAAACACAAATTTTGATCTTACGAGTAAGAACCATAATAAACATTTAAAAATTTTAACTTGTGATTACTATTTTGAGGTGTAAAAAAGGTGAAACTATGGTAATAAATATAAAAATAATATAAAGAAATTCTGGTAATAAGTATAAAGAAATTAGAGGACCACTAAATGTTTTCTGCGGACCGTTAATAGTCCACGGACCACCGGTTGAGAAACACTGCACTAGATTACTAAATTCAAATGTAATTATTATAAATATACGATCTGATATACAATTCACAATCATTTTTATATTTGTTTATACATAAAAAAATAAAATTTGAAACACAAAATAAAAAATATGAAGGGTCTAAAATCTCACAGCTCTGAGATATCAGGATTTCGGTTTTGGTTAAAGATTTTGATATAGTTTTCGGCATAAAACTTTTATGAGGACATTGTTTTTAGTTATCGGCAGCGATGTATATCAAACATAAAACTCTGTAAAAATACAAGCATTTTATCTCTGTTTAGAAATTTATTACAAAAACCGCTCCATTTAGTGTTCGAGAAATGTTACAGAATCAAAAATCTGATTTGTTTCAGAAATCCAAAAATATTAAAAAGTTATAATAAAATCAAAAATTTAAACTTCTTTTCAAAATTCTAAAAATATTCCAAAAATTATTACAAAATCAAAGATTAAAACTTTTTTCAAAAATTCTAAAAATATTGCAAAAATTATTACCACATCAAATATACAAACTTTTTTACAAATTCCAAAAATATTTCAAAAACAACAAATTCAAAAATTTTCATGTCCAATTAATTTCATGTTCAATTACATTTAAATCATTCAAACAGCAACATTTTTTTTTCCAAAAAGTTGACTAAAAATATAAATGAAATAATTTTTTGACACACTCGGCAATATTTTTTTGACAAACTTATAATAAAATAAAATTCTCAATAATAATAATTTCATGTTCATTACATTTCATTTCATACAAATAACTAATTTTATTTTTTTCTTAAAAAATAAATAAAAATCATTCTTTTGAGTCATTGACATTATTTTTTTGACAAACTTATAATGCCATAATTTTCTATAATAATAATAAAATTTCATGTCATACAAATAATTAATTTTATTTTTTCCAAAAAATAAATGAAAATCATTCTTTTGACACACTTGACAATAACTTTTTGACAAAATTATAACGCAATAATCTAGTTTTTGGTCTCACATACCAATCCCGGCTTTCAAGATTTCTTTAAATTTAAGGTTACTACTCATTATCATTAAAAATTAACGTTTTTTATGCAAAAAATATGCAAATTTCCTTGTTTTGACACACTTGACGATTTTTTTGATACACTTCCGGTACAGTTATCGAACACATCGTCCTTTCGGCTCTTCCTATTGAGCATACCAGTTTTTAGAAAAAAAATAATTAAAAAAATTTTTTTAAACCCTGCAGCGGTTTCCGAGATTTCGTCGTTTGACGGCCGGAAAGACATACCGTCCGGAAGACATACATTTTTTTTTTATTTGTTTAGAATCAGTAGGTCCTAAAACGTCGAGAAATGCTAAAAAAGTGGGGGCAAGAATTTCACTTTTGGCTCGTGAATTCAATACTTTGGTTTTTTTCTAGTTTTAGGAGTTTGTCGTATTTTTCCAACTGTAGCACAACGCAAAAAAATTGCCAGTCTGGCATCGGAGTTAATATCTATACTCTCATCAACTGCCAATGCAAACACTTCAACCACATGAAAATCAGATTTTAACTGTTTAGAAATATTTTCACGTATTTTTATAATCTCTTACGATATTTGCACTTAACTGTATACTTTGGCTACGAGTGAGAATTTTATCTTTGCTTTCAAAATTTTTGAAAAGTGTTTCACCACAACTTAAAAGAGTTGATTTAATAAATCCGTAAATGCTTTGTCATGTTTGGCAATATCCCCTGCTACTTTAAAACTTGCCGCGGTATAATATTATTAGAAGATTTAGTATATTTGGTAATTTTATTTGATTGCGTTTCATGTTCATAAACCTGTTTTGAAATATGCTTTTGTATAAAATTAAATGGCACATTTACAGCAGCTTTTTTCCGGGAATACATCTATTATTTGAGAAGAAATTTCGGTAATAATATTACGGTTGTATTTGATGGTTATTATGAACAAAGTATGAAGGTGGTAGAAATAAACCGTCGTTCACAAAAGTTTACCTCATGAGAATACATAAGAATTATATTTGTAGCCCATCAGAATTCAAAAAATTCCTGCTGAAAACATTTTAAAAATTATTTTTTGTAGTGGATGCTCCGGCAAAATCTGTCATAATAGTGCTCCGATTTTAGATCAAAAAAAGGAGGAGATTGACAGTCATTATAGTTCTCATGAGGATTCCATGTGCTAAAATATATTAATGAAAAAATATTTAAATTTAGTGTAGTTAAATTAAAAGAAGAAAATAAATTTTTGTAACACATGCACAAAAACTATTCAATTTTGTACTAGAATAGAATAATAGAAAAATCTACTTTTCCGCACATATGACCACAAAATATTTTGTATGCCTGGCACGCACGCCGGCTGCATTTGAGGTTTGTAGTTAAATCTATCCTAAATTTAATATTTTTATAGCATTAAAATATCAAAATAATAATTTAAATAACTTACCATATAGTAAAAACAACTTACACAACCCAAAATCTTTTGAATTGCAAGAAAAAACAATTATTTTGGGTTTTCAAAAAAACCAGTTGTCAAAAATGTAAGCTGCTGTTAGTTGGATTACTATGGTTTTTATAAATCCGTTGTTAAAAAAAATAAACATAACAATCCGTTGTTGGATTGTTATGTTTATTTTTTTCAAATGTTAACAGTTTAGTACAATTTAGCACCGAGGTAGTATAAGTTATAACTATTAAAACGAGGATGGCGCACTTTAATTATTTAAATATCTTAAATTTGTTTATAACTTTGTTAAATAAATGATTAAATTAACAATTATATAAATATTTATAAATTTAATGCATTTGTTACAAAAAATAGTATGTATTACTAGTGCGAATGCGTTTTCCAAACGCTGCAAACTAACTTTTGTTTGGAAAACGCATTCGCACTAGTAATACAATCTACTATTGTCGCCCGTAATAACTTTTTTTAATGTAATCATAACAGTGGGTGATTTTTAAGGGTTGAGATATGTGGTTGTGATCTATATTTCGATCTGTTAAGATTTAATTTGTAGGTTAATAGGCTTTGATAAAGTAATAAGTTTAATAAGTTTTTGCCCCTAAAAATAAAAGCGCATTGGGTAGATTTTGTAATTGAGGGTGTGTTGAGCTTAATTTCAAATTTTCAGGCATTTCAGCCAAATCGATGCTGATTCACTGATTCAAAGAATTCGGAGGTTCCCTACTATTTTACCGTCTTTTACTGGACTAACAGTAATTATGATTCCTAAAACGCAGATTTATTGACAATTTTGGACACAATTTCAGAATGTTTGCCGTACCAGACAAATTTTCAAACGTGCCAAGTCTGGCACACGTGCTTACATATTTGCGATCACATGATCTGACGTGAGTTCATCTTCTCACCCGCTAAGAATTGGAATTATTTTTTTGAATTAATTGTTCATAATTTAAAAAAAAATAAGGTTCAAGGTCAATTTTTCTCAAAATTAATATTTTGTCTCCTGTTATCATAATTTCCGTTCATCTTCAGATTAGTCCTAAATAAACAAAAACAGCAAAAACTTGAAATATTATATAAGAATTTTAATTTATCATCTAAAACCGGAACTTTTTTGTTTTATTGGTAAGAAAAGATCGATGATGATCGCAAGAATTATATTTTATTTTTTTGTGAAATTTAATTTTATATGTTTTTACTTATATGTTACTTTTTTTTTTCAATCAAAATTCCATTAAAATGAGTCAATGAAAAATGGAAGATCGTTTTTTCTTAAATTTTTTTTCATTGCGCTAAATATAGTTTTATGTTGGTTTTGGAAGAAGAGTAGAGAAAGTTTTTTATGGAAAAATTTAACTTAATTCATTCGATGCGATGAATTTATGTTACAAGGCAATAAAAACATTTTGTAATGCTATAATTTTCTATACATACATAGTTATTAGAGATCATCATTTTAATGATCAACAACATTTTATAGTAATCTAAATGTGGATAAAGTGTATCATTATTTTTTTTATTATCATTCCAAACTAAAGAGGATTTTTTTTTTTAAAAATAATGATTGTCATTATTTTATTTAAACTGTCATATTAAATGATTGCGTAATACTTATTATATTCAAAATTAGAATCACGATTATTGATTGAAAATATAATAAAAGTAATCCAACTATAAAAAAATTTAATTGATTTGATATCCGGTTATTATGATAATGTTGCTTAGTAATCGCTTGATTTATTATTATTTTATTAACTTTTGATTCACCCTTTAGTCTCTTTAATCTTTTTATTCCAGCAAATAAAATTTATTTAATTCAATTTTCTTTCAAATTAATAAATTCGATTAAATTATAACACACTTGAATTAAACGTTTATACGTATGCTTTTTATTATTGCTTTCTATCTAAACGCAAAAAATATATATTTTCTTGAAACAATTTTTTGTTTCGTTCTAAAACGTTCAACTTAAATTTTTTTGTCCCATTAAAAATATAGAAAAAAAAATAATAAAAAACAGTCTTTCAAAAAACAAAAAAAAAACAAAAATCCTACACGACTTAAAACAGATGTCAGACGACGACGAATAGACGACATTTGTGAGTATTTGTATTTTCTTCAATACAGAAGAAGATCGATCTTTTTTTTCTGTATTTTTACTTAAAAAATCTTTTGATATCTAATAAATTATTTGAATACATACACAAATTTCTTATGTAATAATAATAATAGCAATAATTTTGTTATTTATTTTACATTTTTTTTTTTGTGAATTAAAATCAAAGTTGATTCAAGAATTTTGTAATAAAAACGATAAAAAAAATCTTTTGATAATAAATATATGCATTATTTTATTGTGATGTCATTAAAAGACGAAAAGATCAAAATGGCGTCTAAAGTAGTTATCAACATATGATCAACGAAAACAATATGTGTATAGATACAATTACACATGTTAACTCTTATTTTCTAAATAAATAAAAAGAAAAGAAATAATTTTTTCTACTTCAAGCTACGAAAATGTCATTTTAATATATAGTAAAACCTATGTGAAAGGGAAACTTTTTCGAAGTAGTGACTCAAAATGTTTTCAGTCACTAGGACCGAAAGTAAATAAGTTTCGGTGGTCGCCTACAGGTGGTGGTTATATAAAGGATTGAATATTTGAGATTGAATTTGATTTACTGTTTCTGTTGTTGTTTCGGTTGCTGTGTTTATTCTGTCAATATCGCAGTATTTTGAAGGGATTGAATATTTTGAATATATTGATCGAATCGAATCGAAACTAATCATTATATCAATTGTGTGTAATTAATTAATTAAACTAATAATCGGTGTGTTTGTTTTCTATATCGGAGAAATCGGAGCGATAAAATAAAATTTGTATCAGATATATCGTTTTCCTCCGATAATCAACTCAGATATAATAGTACATTATTTAATTAGGAGCTAAAGTGATACTTTTTGTGTTGAGTTTGAGTCTATAGTTTGACAATTATAGACGAAACACAAAAAGTCACTTTAGCTCCGAATTTAACACACTATTTTTTCGGCAAACGTTTAAATTTTTTTTAAATATGAAATTAATACATCAAACTTTTTATAAATATGAATTTGTATCGTCATAATTACTTCCAAAAAAGAGAAAAAGACATTTAAATTTGTATGAATAAAATTTTTTTATCCAAGCAGCCTTTTCAAAATTTCATAATAAGAGAATCAGCTTATTTTTTGTTGTCATGGTTATACAATATGTTTGAAAAAATAACAAACTAACAAATAACAAATGCTACTTTACAGCCTCCGTAATATAAAATAAAAATGGCGTTACTTTTGCTGTCGCTAGACGTTACTTTTGCTGTCAGGCTAAAAAGCAAGAATTTAGCTAACTCCCTAGCGGCAGTAAAGTTAAACTTTACAGTCGTTTGCCGAAAAAATATATTCTCTGAATTCTTTCCGCCAAAAAAAATTAAAAAAAATTTATTAAATAAATAAATAAATTTTATTAAAAAATTTATTTATATTTGTTTTTAATCGAAACTTTACGTACAATTTTTTAAATTTATACTTTAAACGATGACTTCCAGTCGGTACAAAAAATATCTGTAATATTTGTAAAAGTTTTTAGAGAAAATATATGAAATATTTTCATTATTCATATTGTCAAATTCATCTACTAAAAACTTACAAAACGACATAGCTAAATTTGACAGTGTAAAAAATAAAAAAGATTGTATTTATATATAGCATTTTTACCAGTGTAAAATAATGTTATTATTGTGTTCACCTGTTATTATTCCATCTGTAGGCGAACACAATAATAACATTATTTTACACTGGTAAAAATGCTATATATAAATACAATCTTGTTTATTTTTTACACAGTCAAATTTAGATATGTCGTTTTGTAGGTTTTTAGCAAATGAATTTGTAAATATTATCATTTATATTTACAAGCGTAGAAAAAATTACGTTTTCTACGCGTGGTAAAAACGTTTTTGCGTTCCTGAACTTATTCATTAGAAACCGATCAGTCACGCAAAAAGAAACGTTTTCACCACTTGTATAAAAATCTACTATTTTCAATCAAATAAAACTAAACGCGAAACATTTTTTTGTTACAAATAAATTACATATTTCCTGCAATCAACATCACAATATTCAATGTATATATGTGATATATATATATATATATATATATATATATATATATATATATATATATATATATATAATATATATATATATATATATATATATATATATATATATATATATATATATATATATGTATAATTATATATATATATATATATATATATATATATATATATATATATATATATATATATATATATATATATATATATATATATATTTATATATATATATATATATATATATATATATATATATATATATATATATATATATATATATATATATATATATATATATATATATATATATATATATATATATATATATATATATATATATATATATATATATATATATATATATATATATATATTTGGGGTTGCACCGTTTAATCGGTGGTAGGTAATCGGTAATTTTCCATTTTTCCGATTAATCAACATCGGTTTTTCGGCCGTTTATCAACATTCAACACATCTGTTTTTCATTACTTATCACATTTTAAACACACCTAATTCTAAATGTAGGTAACTGGTATTTTGTATCGGTGAAAAAATTTTGAAATATGAAAATAAAAAAAATTTACTGCAAGTTCTAAATAAAAATTAATTAACAAATACATTAACTCAATTAAATCAAATCGAATAACAAAAACTAAAATGCAGAAATCAAATTTGACAACTCTTAAACTATTATATGCAAAAACACAAACACATTAAAATTTTCCCATTTTCAGGATTGAGGCGATTTCTTGCAGGCTCATATATATTTCCTCCTGAACTGGACTCTCTTTCACTTTCGACATAGTCTCCTCTGAGCACTGAGATATTTCAAAGCAATTTTGCTCAAATCAAAACAAATTGCTTCTCGTTTGCTTGCTTCTACAGTGATTTATTTAAATGATTTTATCAGTTGTGCATTTTTTTTCACAAGTGACTACTGATAATCAGTTAACGTAGGTATGTGACCAGCATCTGAAGAAAATTCACAATTCAAATGTATGTCCAGTTTTTTGGAAACCAACAAAAAAACAAATGAGTCAATTTCGTTAGAAAAGGACTGGGAACCAAGTTATTTATTTATTTTATTTCGGATTTCGGCATTTGTATTATATATTTACGTTTATTTCATGTGGATGAAGATACCCATCTAATCTTACGCTTATTTTATGTGGGTGGTTAGTTGGTTTTGACATCCTGCATAGGATCTTAATGAAACCGTGGCTGATTCAGGTTCACTTGAAAATGGAAAATCTGGATTCGTTTCAAAATTGGACAAAATGGCGGGAAGTCCTTTAAGCACCTTTAAGATTAAATCTTCAATAACTTGTTACATAAAGTTTTAGTTCTGTTTCCAATATTTCTATACCAGCTTCCGGTTTGTCACTTCCGGTTAAAAAGTTTTTTTTTTCAGGTGTTTATCCCTACTGTAGTCTACAATTACAGATCGATTTTCATGAAACGATGGTAAAAAGTGAAAGCAATATGAGAAAGATTTGATTAGCTTTTGGGGTACATTGGTCAAAGGGTCGGGGGATCCACCATACAATAGGTGTTTCTTTTCACTATACTTTTATATTTGTTGGGAGCATACAAAATTCGTTCGTGAATGAATTTTGATGAAACTTTAAAAAAAGATGCAAATATTTAAGGCAAGGAACAGATTAGTTTTTGAGCCATATTGAACAAAGTGGTGAGGGGGCCTTCGAGCAACAGTATTTTTGAAAAATTCATAACATCTGTACCTGACAGTCGAATTGTTGGAAACTTGGTACATAAGCATTTAATACGGTTCAAAATAGTTTTGTATCCCAGCTTCCGGTTTTTCACTTCCGGTAATTTTTTTTATTTTTTTCAGTATCTTACTATAGCCTACAATAATGAAGTGATTATGATGAAACTTATGAAAAAGGTTTCAATTAGTATGAGAAGATAAAGATTAACTTTTGGGATACATGGATCAAAGTGTCGGTGGTCCACCATACAACTGCTGACTTTTCAGACTTTGTTTTTAAAGTTTGTTGGTAGCATACTGACTTCGTTCATTAATTGTTCATTAATGTTGAATGACAAAGAACTGAAAAATTTTTGGACGATATTGGGATGGGGGCCTCCCGAACACCTGTTTATTTGAAATTTCAAAAAGCATCAGTTCCTGATAATTGATTTTGATTAAACCTGCTATATATGCTTAGATTATGAGTTGTGTACAGTTCTGCATTCCAACTTCCGGTTTGTCACTTCCGGTACTTTTTGTACTTCTTCTCGTGCAACAGAATTTATTTTTGTTGGGATACTACAGCTTTCTTTAATGTTTTTATAAATAGAACCACGCGTTAATCTATAACATTGGTTGAAAATTAATTAAAGTATTTGATGGATATTAGCTCACTATATATATATCCAGAACATTTTGTTTTGTTTAAGTCTATACTTAAAAATTTTTATAGTAAGAAGAATGATAGCCCAAAATATTATGGTCCCAAGTCTTTGGAAGTTCAGCACTTTGATGTTTATGCTCATGATGTTCTCGAGCTGCTAAATAACTCTTACAAGCAAGAAAATTTTTTCATCTCTCATTCTTTTAATCTTGTCTCTTTTCGACTTAAAACTAGGTTCATTGGCCCGTGTATTGCAAACAAAATACTCCATAATATTATTTGACACTTTTTGAAAAAAGGCTTCTATTTCACAGATAAGAACACCAAATGACTATTTGAATATGCAAAAGTCGAGTAGTAAGTGCATGCTGTACACAGTAACTGTGTAGTAGTGTAGAGGGGAATTTAAATAACATTCATTATTATTGATTATACTTTAGATTATTCACTTAAAGATAGCTGTCAGTTAACCACATTTTGTATTTTGTTCATTCACAAACTTATGTATAAAAAAATTATACTTAAAATGCTGATAAGCTCAACGATTATCCGCTCAATGTTTTGAATGCATTGCAAATGACATATAATAAAGCCCAAGGATTCGAGCCGGGCACTAACGAGGTAGGTTCGAATCCCAACCGAAACACGAAAAATGTGAAGTGGAGTTTTTTTCTGAGAAACTTCAAAAACCATACCTTTGAATTGAAAATATTCCAATTACTTCTTTACTTACTTGAGTTTAATTGATCTCAAAAAAATTCAAAATTAATTTAAATTCCCTTAATGTAGTCTAATGTTAATACTTGTAGGACTAGAAATTGACCAAGTGTCAGCCATTGATTTCACATTGATTGAAAACAATCAATAATGACTATACAATCGGGACTTAGGATGTTAATTAGAATAGAAGTGTTCGCCATTCTATGAATTCACACAAAGTATTGTCTAGAAATTTAATGCAACAAATCCCATATAATGTAAAAACATTTCCATAATATGGAGTCTAATGACAGTGGAAAAATTCAACTTAAGTAAAAATAAATAAGTGATGAAGAAGTTTCAACTTTGAAATTGTCATCGCCTTAACGGCGTAATCGATAGCGTGGCTGCCCAAGGATTCGAGCCGGGCAGGTTCAAACTATTGCTACGTTTTTCAACCTTACTTCGAATTGGCCTTACTCTTAATTCTATAAACGCCATTCCCCAAGTCTCCTTCTGGATTCGATCACTAATTTTTAAGCACAAACACCCGGTGTGCGAAACACAAACACCCCACGATACAGCAAGCAATATTTCTAACTATAGAATATTCTTTCAACAGCTTTAAAAACTCCAACAGTTGATTGTAAAAATTTCAAGTTCACAGCTTCCAAAACAATATACAAATTAATTCTACTTAATCACACTTTAAACTTTATTCATAATTAAATTTAAAAATAACTTCTTTTATTTACACGGTTTTATTTGTACGATTTCTTTTACAATTATTTTCATTTCATTTAAATTATAACTTTACCATCGCAGGTCTAAAATAAAACTAACTTTATTCTACAAGAGGGAATTCTTTATATACAATTCTGCATAATTTCCCGATTATTCGAGGTCAATCTAAGAATATTCGATAACATTATTTTTACCTCATTTTATTTCATATTGACCCTGATTCTAAGAAACGAATGTGATCTTGATTTTATTTTTGAAATATTGTATATCGAAAATTGAGATTTTGAATTTCATTGCGTTTATGTAGAATCGTAACCCTATGATACACTATTATAGAGCAAGTATTGATAAAAAAAATTATTTCAACAACGAGCTATTCGTTGTAAAAAAATACTCTACAAATTATTAATAAAATTTATGAACAAATTGAAACAATTTACAGTTCTTTTCTCCAAAAGCTGATAGATGTAGGCCCACGCCGATTTCATGTGATAATTACCACATGTTTGATACTTCGTGAGGCGCCTGTCCTTGGTGAGTCCGAAAACTTTTGTTCTGCTATTTTCTTAGATTCGGCCGCTTGTTCGTTCGGCAAGCTCCGAAAAACGCCGATTGCCCTCGATCTTGTAAATTTTTTTTTTAGCTATAAGGGTTAAAAATTTGTTTAAGAACATGAGGGTAACCGTATCTGACAAAAATGTGTCTGCTATTGTCCAGTCCGACAACCCAAACATACCAAAATGTGAACTGTCGGACTCGACAATAGCAGCCACATTTTTGTCGGACAAGCTTGCCCTCGTGTTCGAAAACAAATTTCCACCACCCATGGTAAAAAAAAATTGTGGTAGCAAATTTACAAGATCGCGGGCAATCGGCGTTTTTCGGAGCTTGCCGAACGAAAAAGCGGCCAAATCGACAAAAATGGCAAAACAGAAGTTTTCAGGCTCGTCAAGGACAGACGCATCGCAAAGTAAAAAATATGTGGTAATCATCATATGAAATCGGCGTGGACCCCGAGGGACTATATGATCGAATTACAAGTTAGCCTAAACACATATATTTAATATAAAAAAATGAAATATAAAAAAACTTCGTCCAATTTATGACCAGTTGTATTATTCGAAATATTTATATAATACAAGTTATTTATATAGTACAAGTTTGTCCTTCGATTTTTAATGGTTAAATTAAGCCAAAGAATACAATTCACAAACAATCTAATGCCACCAACACTGGGGTAGATGAAAAGCTATTCTTGATTTCTTTAGTTTTACTTGATGTAAAAAATTGAATTTCAAACAATAATATCCATTATACAAAGGTGTAGACAAAGTCATATAACACAGCTTAGGAAGACTTGCAAACAACAGGTGAAATCAGATCATATAAATTACACTATTACATCACTAGTTTACAAATTTTGAGCTTTTTTAAAAAGAAATATTCGCGAACATCCAATTTTTTCAATAACAAAAAATGTTATTCCGGTTTTTGGATTTCATATTTTACAACATAAACAAATATACTGATTAATGAAAAAAACATAGTCAATATACTAACAAACATTTTGAGCTAGTTTTTGTAAAGATCCATCAAGGATTCTCGAAGTTACAAACGAAAAAAGAACATTTCACGTTTTTTTTAAATTTTTCCATATTCAAATTCAACGCCATAAATTTTGAACAAACAATGATTGTAAATTTTTTTAATTTTTTTAAGTCTATAGTAAATTCAATTTTCTTTTTTTTAAGCTAAAAATACGAATATTGGTGCAGGTTGCACCAAATTATTACCAAAAAAAGTCAAAACTCAAAATTTGGAAAAAAAATTGTTTTACTAAGAATAATTTAAATTCTGTAACATAATTGATTTATATTTGAGTTGTAAATAATTTTTTCAAGTTCAGTCGTTCTCAAACATCAGTTAGGAATTATTTTAAAATAATAAAGTGTAAAGTCAAATTTATTTAAATGTTGAATGTATTTTGAATTATGTGGTCATACACCATGACCCCATGATTTGGTGTTGAGTTTAAAAAAATTATTAAAACAATTTTTTGTCAAACACATCAATATAAATTTTAATATATTTTAACATTAAATTTGGTTTTTTAAGTTATAAAATAAAGCTAAAAAATACTTCTTGTTGTTCCAAATTTTAAATTTTGACTTTTTTGGGGGGAAACTTCAATAATCTGGTGCACACTGCACCAACATTTGTGTTTTTAAGGTTAAAAGAAAGTAATGTTAAATTTACTATAGGTTCCAAGAAAACAAGAGGTAACCAAAAAAAATGAATATGATATTCGTGTTCAGCAGGCCAAAATGCATAAGAAAAGTTGGGTTTTATGCCCACGTCGATTTTATGTGATGAATACCACATATTTTATACTTCGTGAGGCGCCTGTTTTTGACGAGCCCGAAAACGTTTGTTCTGCGATTTTCCTCAAATCGGCCGCTTTTTCGTTCGGCAAGCTCCGAAAAATGCCGACTGCCCCACGATATTGTAATTTTGCTACCATATTTTTTTTTAACTGCGGGGGTTGGAAATTTGTTTTAGAACACGAGGGTAAGCTTGTCCGACTAAAATGTGTCTGCTGTTCTCGAGTCCGACAACTGACATTTTGTATGCTTGGGTTGTCGGACTAGAAAATAGCAGACAAATTTTTGTCGGACAAGGTTACCCTCGTGTTCTAAGTCAAATTTCCAACCCCCATAGTTAAAAAAAAAATTTACAAGATCCCGGACAATCTGCAGCTTGCCGAAGCAGCTTGCCGAACGAAATAGCGGCCGATTTAAGGAAAATCGCAGAACAAAAGTTTTCGTCAAGGAGAGGCGTCTCACGAAGTATAAAAAAGAAGGTAACCATCATATGAAATCGGCGTGGGCCCAGGGACTATGATCTCTCTATGCGTGATATTATTAAATACTTATATTTTTTATTAATTTTGAAACTTTGATTAAATTTTTAAACAAATAAGCCTACACAAAATTGTGACCCTCATATAAATATGAAACAAATTTTATAAAACCACCCGAAATTTAACGGATCAGCAAAAATATTCTCCCAAGTACAATCCAATCATAAAGGTTTCACAAAAATATTGCAACCAAACTGAGATGAATTAAGCAAATAAGGAAAAAAATCACATATTTGAACTGACGGCTATAGTTTTCGTTTAATCTTTACAATTTAAATTGATGGCCACTTTGAAGCCTGATATCTCTTGTCTTCCTCCCACTGAGTAAAACAGCATTCCCTCCGAACATTCCACCAAGTTCAACTGTGGCTGGGAAATGAACTGCCTCCTCAGATGTTTGGGTGGAAGATTGAGAACAACTGTCTGGTCCCAGTGCACAGTGAGCTAGCAGCTTCACCGGACGATAAATTGAAAATCATTTTCTGCCGATGCACGAAAGACTGTGCCAGCACGAAGTGTGGCGGTAAAAAAGCAAGCCTCAAAGTTCCCCAGCATGCCAAAATTACTAGGGGAACTGCCTGAATTAGGTTCCTCAAGTTGACTCCGAAGATGAAGAATAATAGGAGGATCCTCTGACCATTTCCCCACAAGGGTCCGACAGAGAAGATGACAGAGAAAAAGAAAATGAAAACGAAGAAGAGGATCAAGGTGCTTTCCACCCCAAGAGAGCAAGAAATTGACCGGATGGTACCTACTGTTGTAATGTTTTATGTTAATTTACTTTTTTATGTCAATAAACTTCGTTTTCACTTAATGGTTGTGTTTTGTAAAACTATCACAATGACTTATAGACGCCCATATATGCACAAACATGTTCATAGCAAAATATTTTCCCCTTAAAATGGTCTAGATCTTCTTTAATTAAGTGTGAGGAACCTGGTCAGCGGGCCTACAAGTATACATATATTCTATAATGAGTATCTGTGCTATTTAGACTTCCAGTACTGAATATGTGTACATAATGGTGCATATTTCGACCAATACGTTGGCCGGGAACGGTGAGAAATTGATAGATTCATTAGTCGACAGTTGTAGCAAAGCTTCAGATTTCACGCTCAACACTGAAACTTCTTTAACATTTGAAGGAAAATAGATAAAACAGTAAAGTAATATATATTATTGAAAAAAATTTAATGCTCTACAACACCATGGCCAGCGTTTAGTTTTTCAGTGAATCGTTGAAGAGTTATCCGGTATAAAAAGAGCAAAAATGCAAAAGCAAAAATTTTTTTTTCTAAAATTACAGACTTTCAAGAGCGGATATCTCGAGAATTATATAAGATATCAAAAAAATTGACTGAGTTAACTTGTAGCAAACTTAATAAAGCCTTCATTTTGAATAGAGTGGTCATGTCGGTAGAACGCACAGTTTTCGAGATATAAGCAAAAAACCGAAAAATAAGACGTTCAAACCACCCCCCTCCCCTTTGGCATAGGGGCTACGCGCGGGGACTTTTGATATGCTCACCTCCTAACTAGTCCAAACAAAGTTGCGAAGTCAAAAATTGTGTTACAAGCATTTCCCTCTATACCTTTTCGTTGACTGGGCTAATCATATAATTTTCCTACGCCCGATAGTGAAAGTAGGCTTTTCAAGCTGTCAGTTAATGGTTGAAAGTTTGTATTTGCAGCTTGGCGAGCGGCAATCTTTCATTTATACATACAGTAAAAAAATTATTTATTATGAATAAATTAAACGTTATTGGACAGTTTTGACAATTTTAATTCCTGAATCTATTTTGTTACTATCTAACGTACTTGTAACACTATGGTTATTACTGATAATATCCGGTTGTTTCTAGTGATTCTTCAATATATCCCTCTGCTACTGCAGTAGACTTCCAACCACCATGACGTTTTAGACAAGTTATGTCGGCCCCAGAATCTGCTAGTAAAGTTGCCGAGGATCTTCGAAAGCAGTGACCAGTGTATAAAGCGGAATCAGGCAAATTTAAATATTCTGCTATACGTTTTGGCATGTTCCCAAATGTTTTCATTCCTACGATACGATTTGTGCATTTGTCATTTTCGCATTCCAAAAAAAAAGCGCCTCGTCATCGAGTTTAACGGGCGAAGAGCCACATATTTACGGTAAAACCTTAAATAATCGAGATGTCGTTCTCCGCCGTTTGATACAATAAATGTAGGGGAAATGGGGATTTTCACTATTAGGATAGTTCCATTGTCTTCTATGTCATCTATTGTCATTTTAGTTAGTTCGTCCCGACGACAAGCTACAGAAATACCAAACACTAAAGCAACCTCAAATTTTCAGAATAGTTTATAATATTTTATCTTATTTATAAATATATTACCTTCAACATCAAGCAAGATTTATCAGGAGCATAGAAACCTATTAATTTCTTCTCTTTTGAGGATCTTTGATTTTTTGTGTTTATAACCTTTTGATTGCTTTTTGTCCAGTCCGACAACCCAAACATACCAAAATGTGAACTGTCGGACTCGACAATAGCAGCCACATTTTTGTCGGACAAGCTTGCCCTCGTGTTCGAAAACAAATTTCCACCACCCATGGTAAAAAAAAATTGTGGTAGCAAATTTACAAGATCGCGGGCAATCGGCGTTTTTCGGAGCTTGCCGAACGAAAAAGCGGCCAAATCGACAAAAATGGCAAAACAGAAGTTTTCAGGCTCGTCAAGGACAGACGCATCGCAAAGTAAAAAATATGTGGTAATCATCATATGAAATCGGCGTGGACCCCGAGGGACTATATGATCGAATTACAAGTTAGCCTAAACACATATACTTAATATAAAAAAATGAAATATAAAAAAACTTCGTCCAATTTATGACCAGTTGTATTATTCGAAATATTTATATAATACAAGTTTTTGTCCTTCGATTTTTAATGGTTAAATTAAGCCAAAGAATACAATTCACAAACAATCTAATGCCACCAACACTGGGGTAGATGAAAAGCTATTCTTGATTTCTTTAGTTTTACTTGATGTAAAAAATTGAATTTCAAACAATAATATCCATTATACAAAGGTGTAGACAAAGTCATATAACACAGCTTAGGAAGACTTGCAAACAACAGGTGAAATCAGATCATATAAATTACACTATTACATCACTAGTTTACAAATTTTGAGCTTTTTTAAAAAGAAATATTCGCGAACATCCAATTTTTTCAATAACAAAAAATGTTATTCCGGTTTTTGGATTTCATATTTTACAACATAAACAAATATACTGATTAATGAAAAAAACATAGTCAATATACTAACAAACATTTTGAGCTAGTTTTTGTAAAGATCCATCAAGGATTCTCGAAGTTACAAACGAAAAAAGAACATTTCACGTTTTTTTTAAATTTTTTCATATTCAAATTCAACGCCATAAATTTTGAACAAACAATGATTGTAAATTTTTTTAATTTTTTTAAGTCTATAGTAAATTCAATTTTCTTTTTTTTAAGCTAAAAATACGAATATTGGTGCAGGTTGCACCAAATTATTACCAAAAAAAGTCAAAACTCAAAATTTGGAAAAAAAATTGTTTTACTAAGAATAATTTAAATTCTGTAACATAATTGATTTATATTTGAGTTGTAAATAATTTTTTCAAGTTCAGTCGTTCTCAAACATCAGTTAGGAATTATTTTAAAATAATAAAGTGTAAAGTCAAATTTATTTGAATGTTGAATGTATTTTGAATTATGTGGTCATACACCATGACCCCATGATTTGGTGTTGAGTTTAAAAAAATTATTAAAACAATTTTTTGTCAAACACATCAATATAAATTTTAATATATTTTAACATTAAATTTGGTTTTTTAAGTTATAAAATAAAGCTAAAAAATACTTTTTGTTGTTCCAAATTTTAAATTTTGACTTTTTTGGGGGGAAACTTCAATAATCTGGTGCACACTGCACCAACATTTGTGTTTTTAAGGTTAAAAGAAAGTAATGTTAAATTTACTATAGGTTCCAAGAAAACAAGAGGTAACCAAAAAAAATGAATATGATATTCGTGTTCAGCAGGCCAAAATGCATAAGAAAAGTTGGGTTTTATGCCCACGTCGATTTTATGTGATGAATACCACATATTTTATACTTCGTGAGGCGCCTGTTTTTGACGAGCCCGAAAACGTTTGTTCTGCGATTTTCCTCAAATCGGCCGCTTTTTCGTTCGGCAAGCTCCGAAAAATGCCGACTGCCCCACGATATTGTAATTTTGCTACCATATTTTTTTTTAACTGCGGGGGTTGGAAATTTGTTTTAGAACACGAGGGTAAGCTTGTCCGACTAAAATGTGTCTGCTGTTCTCGAGTCCGACAACTGACATTTTGTATGCTTGGGTTGTCGGACTAGAAAATAGCAGACAAATTTTTGTCGGACAAGGTTACCCTCGTGTTCTAAGTCAAATTTCCAACCCCCATAGTTAAAAAAAAAATTTACAAGATCCCGGACAATCTGCAGCTTGCCGAAGGAGCTTGCCGAACGAAATAGCGGCCGATTTAAGGAAAATCGCAGAACAAAAGTTTTCGTCAAGGAGAGGCGTCTCACGAAGTATAAAAAAGAAGGTAACCATCATATGAAATCGGCGTGGGCCCAGGGACTATGATCTCTCTATGCGTGATATTATTAAATACTTATATTTTTTATTAATTTTGAAACTTTGATTAAATTTTTAAACAAATAAGCCTACACAAAATTGTGACCCTCATATAAATATGAAACAAATTTTATAAAACCACCCGAAATTTAACGGATCAGCAAAAATATTCTCCCAAGTACAATCCAATCATAAAGGTTTCACAAAAATATTGCAACCAAACTGAGATGAATTAAGCAAATAAGGAAAAAAATCACATATTTGAACTGACGGCTATAGTTTTCGTTTAATCTTTACAATTTAAATTGGTGGCCACTTTGAAGCCTGATATCTCTTGTCTTCCTCCCACTGAGTAAAACAGCATTCCCTCCGAACATTCCACCAAGTTCAACTGTGGCTGGGAAATGAACTGCCTCCTCAGATGTTTGGGTGGAAGATTGAGAACAACTGTCTGGTCCCAGTGCACAGTGAGCTAGCAGCTTCACCGGACGATAAATTGAAAATCATTTTCTGCCGATGCACGAAAGACTGTGCCAGCACGAAGTGTGGCGGTAAAAAAGCAAGCCTCAAAGTTCCCCAGCATGCCAAAATTACTAGGGGAACTGCCTGAATTAGGTTCCTCAAGTTGACTCCGAAGATGAAGAATAATAGGAGGATCCTCTGACCATTTCCCCACAAGGGTCCGACAGAGAAGATGACAGAGAAAAAGAAAATGAAAACGAAGAAGAGGATCAAGGTGCTTTCCACCCCAAGAGAGCAAGAAATTGACCGGATGGTACCTACTGTTGTAATGTTTTATGTTAATTTACTTTTTTATGTCAATAAACTTCGTTTTCACTTAATGGTTGTGTTTTGTAAAACTATCACAATGACTTATAGACGCCCATATATGCACAAACATGTTCATAGCAAAATATTTTCCCCTTAAAATGGTCTAGATCTTCTTTAATTAAGTGTGAGGAACCTGGTCAGCGGGCCTACAAGTATACATATATTCTATAATGAGTATCTGTGCTATTTAGACTTCCAGTACTGAATATGTGTACATAATGGTGCATATTTCGACCAATACGTTGGCCGGGAACGGTGAGAAATTGATAGATTCATTAGTCGACAGTTGTAGCAAAGCTTCAGATTTCACGCTCAACACTGAAACTTCTTTAACATTTGAAGGAAAATAGATAAAACAGTAAAGTAATATATATTATTGAAAAAAATTTAATGCTCTACAACACCATGGCCAGCGTTTAGTTTTTCAGTGAATCGTTGAAGAGTTATCCGGTATAAAAAGAGCAAAAATGCAAAAGCAAAAATTTTTTTTTCTAAAATTACAGACTTTCAAGAGCGGATATCTCGAGAATTATATAAGATATCAAAAAAATTGACTGAGTTAACTTGTAGCAAACTTAATAAAGCCTTCATTTTGAATAGAGTGGTCATGTCGGTAGAACGCACAGTTTTCGAGATATAAGCAAAAAACCGAAAAATAAGACGTTCAAACCACCCCCCTCCCCTTTGGCATAGGGGCTACGCGCGGGGACTTTTGATATGCTCACCTCCTAACTAGTCCAAACAAAGTTGCGAAGTCAAAAATTGTGTTACAAGCATTTCCCTCTATACCTTTTCGTTGACTGGGCTAATCATATAATTTTCCTACGCCCGATAGTGAAAGTAGGCTTTTCAAGCTGTCAGTTAATGGTTGAAAGTTTGTATTTGCAGCTTGGCGAGCGGCAATCTTTCATTTATACATACAGTAAAAAAATTATTTATTATGAATAAATTAAACGTTATTGGACAGTTTTGACAATTTTAATTCCTGAATCTATTTTGTTACTATCTAACGTACTTGTAACACTATGGTTATTACTGATAATATCCGGTTGTTTCTAGTGATTCTTCAATATATCCCTCTGCTACTGCAGTAGACTTCCAACCACCATGACGTTTTAGACAAGTTATGTCGGCCCCAGAATCTGCTAGTAAAGTTGCCGAGGATCTTCGAAAGCAGTGACCAGTGTATAAAGCGGAATCAGGCAAATTTAAATATTCTGCTATACGTTTTGGCATGTTCCCAAATGTTTTCATTCCTACGATACGATTTGTGCATTTGTCATTTTCGCATTCCAAAAAAAAAGCGCCTCGTCATCGAGTTTAACGGGCGAAGAGCCACATATTTACGGTAAAACCTTAAATAATCGAGATGTCGTTCTCCGCCGTTTGATACAATAAATGTAGGGGAAATGGGGATTTTCACTATTAGGATAGTTCCATTGTCTTCTATGTCATCTATTGTCATTTTAGTTAGTTCGTCCCGACGACAAGCTACAGAAATACCAAACACTAAAGCAACCTCAAATTTTCAGAATAGTTTATAATATTTTATCTTATTTATAAATATATTACCTTCAACATCAAGCAAGATTTATCAGGAGCATAGAAACCTATTAATTTCTTCTCTTTTGAGGATCTTTGATTTTTTGTGTTTATAACCTTTTGATTGCTTTTTGTCCAGTCCGACAACCCAAACATACCAAAATGTGAACTGTCGGACTCGACAATAGCAGCCACATTTTTGTCGGACAAGCTTGCCCTCGTGTTCGAAAACAAATTTCCACCACCCATGGTAAAAAAAAATTGTGGTAGCAAATTTACAAGATCGCGGGCAATCGGCGTTTTTCGGAGCTTGCCGAACGAAAAAGCGGCCAAATCGACAAAAATGGCAAAACAGAAGTTTTCAGGCTCGTCAAGGACAGACGCATCGCAAAGTAAAAAATATGTGGTAATCATCATATGAAATCGGCGTGGACCCCGAGGGACTATATGATCGAATTACAAGTTAGCCTAAACACATATACTTAATATAAAAAAATGAAATATAAAAAAACTTCGTCCAATTTATGACCAGTTGTATTATTCGAAATATTTATATAATACAAGTTTTTGTCCTTCGATTTTTAATGGTTAAATTAAGCCAAAGAATACAATTCACAAACAATCTAATGCCACCAACACTGGGGTAGATGAAAAGCTATTCTTGATTTCTTTAGTTTTACTTGATGTAAAAAATTGAATTTCAAACAATAATATCCATTATACAAAGGTGTAGACAAAGTCATATAACACAGCTTAGGAAGACTTGCAAACAACAGGTGAAATCAGATCATATAAATTACACTATTACATCACTAGTTTACAAATTTTGAGCTTTTTTAAAAAGAAATATTCGCGAACATCCAATTTTTTCAATAACAAAAAATGTTATTCCGGTTTTTGGATTTCATATTTTACAACATAAACAAATATACTGATTAATGAAAAAAACATAGTCAATATACTAACAAACATTTTGAGCTAGTTTTTGTAAAGATCCATCAAGGATTCTCGAAGTTACAAACGAAAAAAGAACATTTCACGTTTTTTTTAAATTTTTTCATATTCAAATTCAACGCCATAAATTTTGAACAAACAATGATTGTAAATTTTTTTAATTTTTTTAAGTCTATAGTAAATTCAATTTTCTTTTTTTTAAGCTAAAAATACGAATATTGGTGCAGGTTGCACCAAATTATTACCAAAAAAAGTCAAAACTCAAAATTTGGAAAAAAAATTGTTTTACTAAGAATAATTTAAATTCTGTAACATAATTGATTTATATTTGAGTTGTAAATAATTTTTTCAAGTTCAGTCGTTCTCAAACATCAGTTAGGAATTATTTTAAAATAATAAAGTGTAAAGTCAAATTTATTTGAATGTTGAATGTATTTTGAATTATGTGGTCATACACCATGACCCCATGATTTGGTGTTGAGTTTAAAAAAATTATTAAAACAATTTTTTGTCAAACACATCAATATAAATTTTAATATATTTTAACATTAAATTTGGTTTTTTAAGTTATAAAATAAAGCTAAAAAATACTTTTTGTTGTTCCAAATTTTAAATTTTGACTTTTTTGGGGGGAAACTTCAATAATCTGGTGCACACTGCACCAACATTTGTGTTTTTAAGGTTAAAAGAAAGTAATGTTAAATTTACTATAGGTTCCAAGAAAACAAGAGGTAACCAAAAAAAATGAATATGATATTCGTGTTCAGCAGGCCAAAATGCATAAGAAAAGTTGGGTTTTATGCCCACGTCGATTTTATGTGATGAATACCACATATTTTATACTTCGTGAGGCGCCTGTTTTTGACGAGCCCGAAAACGTTTGTTCTGCGATTTTCCTCAAATCGGCCGCTTTTTCGTTCGGCAAGCTCCGAAAAATGCCGACTGCCCCACGATATTGTAATTTTGCTACCATATTTTTTTTTAACTGCGGGGGTTGGAAATTTGTTTTAGAACACGAGGGTAAGCTTGTCCGACTAAAATGTGTCTGCTGTTCTCGAGTCCGACAACTGACATTTTGTATGCTTGGGTTGTCGGACTAGAAAATAGCAGACAAATTTTTGTCGGACAAGGTTACCCTCGTGTTCTAAGTCAAATTTCCAACCCCCATAGTTAAAAAAAAAATTTACAAGATCCCGGACAATCTGCAGCTTGCCGAAGGAGCTTGCCGAACGAAATAGCGGCCGATTTAAGGAAAATCGCAGAACAAAAGTTTTCGTCAAGGAGAGGCGTCTCACGAAGTATAAAAAAGAAGGTAACCATCATATGAAATCGGCGTGGGCCCAGGGACTATGATCTCTCTATGCGTGATATTATTAAATACTTATATTTTTTATTAATTTTGAAACTTTGATTAAATTTTTAAACAAATAAGCCTACACAAAATTGTGACCCTCATATAAATATGAAACAAATTTTATAAAACCACCCGAAATTTAACGGATCAGCAAAAATATTCTCCCAAGTACAATCCAATCATAAAGGTTTCACAAAAATATTGCAACCAAACTGAGATGAATTAAGCAAATAAGGAAAAAAATCACATATTTGAACTGACGGCTATAGTTTTCGTTTAATCTTTACAATTTAAATTGGTGGCCACTTTGAAGCCTGATATCTCTTGTCTTCCTCCCACTGAGTAAAACAGCATTCCCTCCGAACATTCCACCAAGTTCAACTGTGGCTGGGAAATGAACTGCCTCCTCAGATGTTTGGGTGGAAGATTGAGAACAACTGTCTGGTCCCAGTGCACAGTGAGCTAGCAGCTTCACCGGACGATAAATTGAAAATCATTTTCTGCCGATGCACGAAAGACTGTGCCAGCACGAAGTGTGGCGGTAAAAAAGCAAGCCTCAAAGTTCCCCAGCATGCCAAAATTACTAGGGGAACTGCCTGAATTAGGTTCCTCAAGTTGACTCCGAAGATGAAGAATAATAGGAGGATCCTCTGACCATTTCCCCACAAGGGTCCGACAGAGAAGATGACAGAGAAAAAGAAAATGAAAACGAAGAAGAGGATCAAGGTGCTTTCCACCCCAAGAGAGCAAGAAATTGACCGGATGGTACCTACTGTTGTAATGTTTTATGTTAATTTACTTTTTTATGTCAATAAACTTCGTTTTCACTTAATGGTTGTGTTTTGTAAAACTACCACAATGACTTATAGACGCCCATATATGCACAAACATGTTCATAGCAAAATATTTTCCCCTTAAAATGGTCTAGATTTTCTTTAATTAAGTGTGAGGAACCTGGTCAACGGGCCTACAAGTATAGATATCTTCTATAATGCGTATCTGTGCTATTTAGACTTCCAGTACTGAATATGTGTACATAATGGTGCATATTTCGACCAATACGTTGGCCGGGAACGGTGAGAAATTGATAGATTCATTAGTCGACAGTTGTAGCAAAGCTTCAGATTTCACGCTCAACACTGAAACTTCTTTAACATTTGAAGGAAAATAGATAAAACAGTAAAGTAATATATATTATTGAAAAAAATTTAATGCTCTACAACACCATGGCCAGCGTTTAGTATTTCAGTGAATCGTTGAAGAGTTATCCGGTATAAAAAGAGCAAAAATACAAAAGCAAAATTTTTTTTTCTAAAATTACAGACTTTCAAGAGCGGATATCTCGAGAATTATATAAGATATCAAAAAAATTGACTCTGTTAACTTGTAGCAAACTTAATAAAGCCTTCATTTTGAATAGAGTGGTCATGTCGGTAGAACGCACAGTTTTCGAGATATAAGCAAAAAACCGAAAAATAAGACGTTCAAACCACCCCCCTCCCCTTTGGCATAGGGGCTACGCGCGGGGACTTTTGATATGCTCACCTCCTAACTAGTCCAAACAAAGTTGCGAAGTCAAAAATTGTGTTACAAGCATTTCCCTCTATACCTTTTCGTTGACTGGGCTAATCATATAATTTTCCTACGCCCGATAGTGAAAGTAGGCTTTTCAAGCTGTCAGTTAATGGTTGAAAGTTTGTATTTGTAGCCTGGCGAGCGGCAACGTTTCATTTATACATACAGTAAAAAAATTATTTATTATGAATAAATTAAACGTTATTGGACAGTTTTGACAATTTTAATTCCTGAATCTATTTTGTTACTATCTAACGTACTTGTAACACTATGGTTATTACTGATAATATCCGGTTGTTTCTAGTGATTCTTCAATGTATCCCTCTACTACTGCATTTGACTTTCAACTGCCATGACGTTTTAGACAAGTTATGTCGGCCCCAGAATCTGCTAGTAAAGTTGCCGAGGATCTTCGAAAGCAGTGACCAGTGTATTAAGCGGAATCAGGCAAATTTAAATATTCTGCTATACGTTTTGGAATGATCCCAAATGTGTTCATTCCTACGATACGATTTGTGCATTTGTCATTTTCGCATACCAAAAAAAAAATCGCCTCGTCATCGAGTTTAACGGGCGAAGAGCCACATATTTACGGTAAAAGCTTAAATAATCGAGATCTCGTTCTCCGCCGTTTGACACAATAAATGTAGGGGAAATGGGGATTTTCACTATTAGGATAGTTCCATTGTCTTCTGTGTCATCTATTTTCATTTTAGTTAGTTCGTCCCGACGACAAGCTACAGAAATACCAAACACTAAAGCAACCTAAAATTTTCAGAATAGTTTATAATATTTTATCTTATTTATAAATATATTACCTTCAACATCAAGTAAGATTTATCAGGAGCATAGAAACCTATTAATTTCTTCTCTTTTGAGGATCTTTGATTTTTTGTGTGTATAACCTTTTGATTGCTTTTTTAGAAGGCAATCAATCGGTTAAATTTTGAAATGTCAATATTATGTTTGGTGGATATAGTGGTTTTGAGCATCGAATATATAGACCACGCCGTTGATGATTTCTTGGTCTTCACAATTTCGGATATATAAGCAAGCATGACATTTTCTGAATGCACCATTTAACGAATAAGTCATATTCTCTTTCATACCTTTTTTTGATTTTTCTGGTAATAAATTTAAAATTACACTCTCCACGGCTTCTACGATGTGTGGCGGTGTAGAAACTATTTCATTTTCATAACTGCTATCCATAGTTTTAATAAATTTTATTATATTGCAAATTTACGTGTTTACTATTTATACAATATTTATTGATAAAACAAAATGGAACGAAAAATTTCCTTTGAAACGATGTAGCAAGGCTAATATGATTGAAATAAAAATAATTCTTCACAGAGATTGAATGTAAATCTTTATCTAGGTTTTGATCAATTTGAAGCGGGCGGAGGAAAAATAGTATGCATGCTTCAAGCGTAAATTGACTTTTGTGCTCGGAGGCGAGCGATGTCGCCTACGGCTCGCGCTGTAAATTTCGCCTCCGAGTACAAAAGATTCACTTTAAATATGCAATATACTATTCTATATTCAATATAAATTTTTTCATTGAAGATGCATGAATAATTATATCCGAAACTCGTCTAAATTTATATTTTAAATTAAAATTGTTTGAAAAATTATTTTATTTTTATTAGATTATCATATTTAATAATTTATAAATTGTATTGTTTGTTATGCAAAACTATTTAAAATTCCTGTATCTTCCTAAAACAACATTATCAAATCAGTCTTGGAATCTTGAAATTGAAGAAGAAAAAAGTGTTTAAAAATGATGACAAAATAAAAACTTTAAAAAAACCGTTGGTGTAATTTATCGATCTACGAATTTCAAAATATGTATATATACAAAACAAATTCTATTCATTTTGACATTTCATTACCCAGTGACGCAAAACACTTATAAAATTTAATATATGTAATACACACAGTGATTCTGTTCGCCCACGTTTTATAATTCTTAAGTTTGTTTTCTTTAATTTTTTTTTTATTTAACAGAAATAAAACTGTATATTGAAATAAAACACGTGTTTTATGTTTGTTCAGTTTAAAAAAAAATTAGACTAGTAATAATTTTATAGAAAATTACATTTAACTTTATTTTTCATAAGCTAGCACTAATATTTCTTTCATAAATAAAAAAAAATCGTATTTACGTACAACTTTCTTACTCGATTTATTTAATTTAAATAAAAAACAAAGTTCTCTTTATACATACATATGTATTTAAAATGATTATATTTGTTCTCAACACATATGCACATTCAGATTAATTAATTCTCTTTATTTTATTTCTAAGAAAAGAGCGAATATCGTATATAATGTTTCTTTAGTATTTTTCTATTCCTATCTACTTGGATCGTATCATAATGATCAAATAAATGATCACACAATAAAAATAAAATTAAGATTAGTATAGTTAGTGTATTTGTAATTTTAATATAGCATGAATGAATTTGAGTTGGCGTTTGATTTATAAATGCAACTTTATTTGTCTAAACTAAATAAAAAAAAAAATTAAACATTTATATAATTTCGTAATAAAAGATTTGTTGTTTTTGTATTATTATTTTTACTGTATTTAATAATATATTCTATTTATGAATGTTTCAAATATTTATTAAATTTTATTTATTTTGTTTTCATATTGATCATGTGATCGATAATATATAGTAAAATAAAAAAAAAATTTTATAATAAGATCGAGGTTACGATGTACTATTTTAGAATAAACAAACGAGATAAGTTTTCATTAATCTTTAAAATTGGTATTTTTGTTGTTGTTGTTGCTACTGTAGATTATTAATGAAAAATAAAATAATCAAACTATGTTTATTCATTTGGTGAAAGTTTTGGCAAAGGAAATTGATTATAAAAACCAAAAAAACGACTAAAGTGTAATGAAGTTGTAATGAGAATCCGGATTTTATATAATGGTGGTAAAATTGTATGTAAACGTCTGACCTCTAAACTCGGATTCAAACTCTAAAGTTAGAGCACGTTTAAATTATTATCTTTGGTTTATTAAAAAGTTGGATCTTATTGAATCAAATTTTCTACTAGCTAGCAAAGTGTGTATCCCTTCGACAACGATAAAACTAAGGTTATTTTTGTTCGTTTTAACAATCAATTAATGGAGGGATCAGTGTTGCCAGACTGCGGAATTTTTTCCCGTTTGCGGGATATTTTATATAAAACGGGAAAACGGGTAAAAACTTAAAAAGTGCGGGATTTTTCACATTCAATAGTAGAAGCGTTTTAAATTACAACTTATTTTGAAATGGTTCCACCAACCAATTTTTTACCAGGCTTCAGAAAGATGTCGATCACCCGATAATTTTACATAAATGCATCTGCCATCTATCGACTTGAGTATTGTCAAATTCGCGATGGAATTTCAGCCTTCTGATGTTGAAATGACATATTTTCAGCCTTCTGATATTCGAAAACCTCAAAGCACCACCTATGTTATCTGAATTTTAGAAATATTTTGACCCTGTGAAACGAAAAATAAAATCACCTAGAACTACAAGTTGGCTCTCTATGCATCAACATAATAAAAAAATTGGGAACTTTGGCATCACTATTTTATTTCTGAGCAGTTGCTTTCGTTTCGAAAAAGAGCTGTTACAATTTTAAAATGTTTTTCAAATTCACAAAATCAAGACATATAACTTCTTTTGAGAGAATAAACTTTTGAGAGAATAAAATTCATTAAACACAAGCCCAATACAACGTTTTATCCTTCCGATAGAGTAACATTTATTAATTTGAATTGAATTATTTTAAAATTTGTTGATAAAACAAGTAAAACGAATAAAGAAAAAAATCAAGCAAGTGCGAATATAAATTATAATTCGCTCGCTGAGGGCTCCGTGAATATAATATTTGAGAAAAAAAACAGTTTTTGTTAGTATAGTTTCACGTTTATTTGAAATTATAACTAGTAAAAAAAAATTTCAGTATCGATTTAGCAAAATCCCTACACCCGTGAATTTTTTAAAATTTTTTCTTTTGTAATGTTCGTAGATAGGGGATAACAAAATAGGGGATAACAAAAAAAATTTAACATTTTTGAAAATAAGTTGAAAACTGTGCTTTCGAAAATTACAAAAAAAAACTGTTTTGCACTACAAAACAGATCACATTTCATATGACATGATCAAAAATAAATTTTTTTTCAAAATTTCTGCTTTAAACCCCCCCTCCAATTAACATTTAAAATTATAACTACCAAAAATAAATTTTAGTTTTGATTTAGCGAAATCCCTACAACCGTGAATTTTTTTAAATTTTTTCTTATGAAATGTTCGTAGATAAGGGGAGGGGAAGAGGAACAAAATACATTTTTGAAAATAAGTCGAAAACTGTGCTTTTAAAAATTACAATAAAAACTGTTTTGCACTACAAAAAAATCACCTTTCATATGACACCACATGACATGATCAAAAATAATTTTTTTTCAAAATTTCTGCTTTAACCCCCCTCCCCTCCAATGAACATTTGAAATTATAACAACCAACAAAATTTTTTGTTTCGATTTAGCAAAATCCCTACACACATGAAATACTTCCATTTTTTTTTAAATACTTCCATTTTTTTCGATTTTTCTAAACCAAACTCGATTCCTTAAAAAAAAACTTTTGTTTTACTATTTTTGAAACAAATATTTGAAATTTTTTTGTTATCATCAGGTGTGGGAAAACACATTTAATAACTGTAGAAAATTTCAAGTTATAGTTTGTGAGTAAATCGATTATGTAGAAATTCGGACGGACACCGAAGTCAAAATAGGGTACCGTTTTTACTTTTTCAAAGGACGGAACCCTAAAAACAATGAATTTTATTGTATTTTTTTTATTAATTAATTCCAAACAATTAAATAAATTTGATTCAATTTCGATATGTATTTAATTATTTGGTATTTTGAAAATGAAAACCTACAAAAAGTCAAAGTCAACCTAGGGAAAATCGGGTATTTTCAATACGTTAACGAGAAATTTATTTTTGAAAATCTGGCATCACTGGGAGGGATCAGTATTAGTCGATTTGTAATTTTTTTATTTTCGATCTATTGGTGTGACAACTCTGCGTACTCCAGTCCCTGCTATAGACATACGAATTAACGTGACATATCACATACCAGTGGCAATAGCAGTGAGATATCACTAGCCAAGTTGATATCTTAGGGATGCTGGTGGATGAACTGTTTTCAGACAACGGTAGCACCCTCAATCTTTGTTATGGAATATTATATTCCTTGATGATAGCACGCTATTGCTTGCTCGCAGAAACGAGTCTTTATATAACTTTATATCTGAGATTTAATCGTTGAGAACTGGATTATTAGCAACCCAATTATAGTATTCTAAAAAATTTGCTTTTTCTTCTTTAATTTCGTTTTTATTGCCATTATGCTACAATGAAATTTATTTAGCGTATGGGTACATTTGTACAGTGATAAAAAACAAAGTTAACAATCAACGAAACTCAATTTTACTAAAGCCTGAAATCGCCGCAAATGCGGAGGTTCAATATTTGATAAAACTGGAAGCCATTCTATTGGTGTCGGCTTTATTGCTCCGGTAAAAATACGCATTGTTGTTCTTATATCGATTTTGGTTGCGTGAGTACTTTTCAAGCAAACAGGCGCGCAATATTCAGCTTAGGTGAAAATAAGAGCCATAGCAGATGTTCTCAATACATTCGCAGAAGCTCCCCATGTTGATCTCGCAAGTTTTTGTATGATATTATTTCTTGTCTTTAATTTGGCCGAAAGTTTTAAGCAATTTCCTTTGTGTGTGAGTGATTTTTTCCAATGTGTGGTGTGACCCAAATATTTCGGATTGAAGTTAGGTGTTAGTGATTTTCCGTTAAAATTGACTTTGTTAACTTAAACTTTGTTGTTTAAATGAAAACAACAAACTTCAGTTTTATCCATGCTTGGATAATCTCCATTCTTTGAAAAAATCTCCCAGTATTACTAGATCTTCCTCCAAAATGTTTTCTGTAATTGAAAACTGATTCGATTGAATTGCAATTGCTATATCATCAGCATTTCCAAATTTTCTTGATTGAATTGTTGGTAAATCGAACAAGTAAATGTTAAAAAACAATGGAGCCAATACTGATCCTTGTGGGAGACCATTGCTCAATTTCGTGAAAGAACTCGTTTCATTGTTTCGATAGACTTGGAAAAGGCGATTTGTGAGCCTATAATTGATTACTTGAGTAGTTTTAAGGCATGGAATAATGTTGAGCAGCTTATACATTAGCTTTTCGGCCAAACGGTGTCATAAGCCGCTGTGAGGTCTATGAAAACTACAGACGTTTTAATTTTTTTGGAAACCAAATTCGATATAGTTGGTTAGTGACAAAGCTTGATCTGTGCAATTGCGTCCACGACGAAAACCAGCGTATTCTGGTGGTAAGACATCATCGATTTTCGTTACAATTCGGTTATAAATTAATCGGTCAAATAATTTGTAGCAGACACTTAGCAGTGCAATTGGTCTATAACTTGCCGGATTTTCTGCTATCTTTCCTGGTTTCAACAATGCTATAATTTTCGTTTTCTTGAAGGCATTCGGTAATATTACAGTTTCCATTATGTTGGTGTAAAAACGAGCAAGCCATTTTCTGGTATTCTGGTAATTTTTGAGCAATTCTGGATAGACATTATCAAAGCCAGCTGCTTTTCCCGATTTCATATCCAATAATGAAGCTGTAATGTCTTCGATGGTGAAAGGGCGACAATATTTGGAAGATCTTTGTGTGTTTCGTTTCAAGTTTTTAAGATTTAAGAGAACGGTTTTTGAAAGTTCTTTGCTTTTCTACTAGAATGTGTAAAATCCATATTTTCCTTTCTTGTCGATTAGCATCTAAGGATCTTAATAGATCATCAGCTATTTCTGGGTCCCCACTTTATTCGAATTCATCGAAAAGTCTTTCATTTTCCTCGTTCCATCCTGGAATATATTCCATACGATAGCCTCGCGATATGAGTTTTTTTGCAGCTGTTATAATAACGCTAACGAAACGGTCGTAGTTTTTTCAACTGGTGGAATAAATCGTACAGAAGCATCTAAGTCTTTTGAAAAACTTTGCCATAAAGCCATCGAAAAATTCCATCTAGGTTTCGGTATTGAATGTATCATCAGGATTTGTATTCCAGCCTCTACTATTACTGGTCGATGCTGAGAATGTGGGAAACCCAATAATGCTTGTCTTAAAGCATGGATTGGTTGACCATTAGAATTAGATGAAACGAAACATAGGTCTGGGTTGTAATCTCTGCGCCATCAGCCTGATTGAAAAGTGCCAAGGTCTTTCGCGTGTCGAATATGAGATGCAAGTTTTGCTGTTCAGACCAATTTACAAGTGTGATACCGTTAATGTCATCATTCTGATATTTCCATAGTCTGTGATGGCTGTTATTGTCACCAATATAGATGATCGGTTAAATATAATGAAATAATGGCCTATCATATATAATATTTTATTATGTGATAGGGTTTAATGTTTATTTATCCATTCTTTAAAAAGAATGCATCTATCCACATCTTAGAATGCATGTTAAGATATTCTTCTGATTAGAAACTTTAAATTTTGATTTCTTTATTATTTCCTTAGGCACTAGTGCGTAATACATATATTACGTGATTGTATCGTAATGAATAAAAAATAATGAAACGTCCTTCATTAAATTACTAAACCCTGTATCATAAGTGACAATCTTTTAGTTTGGTCGTAGAAAAAATAATTTTTTTTATCTTCTACCTTTTGAAAAACTAGGAGAGGAGTTTGTGCTGGTCGAGTGTAATGTTACATATGTTTAGCTTTTATACAAGACCGTAAAACTTATTATTTAGTATTATAGGTTTTTTTGTTTTTCATATATTATTAAAAATTTATTTCATTCCTAGATCTCTCCATTTTACTACGCAAATTATGAAAAAAAAATGCTCCACAAGGCTAGTTTCGTTGGCCATCTTTAGTGAAATAAATGTTGAATTTAGGCGTGATTTTAAAAACTCCTTTGCCGAACGAGTAGTTGTCACTGTCATACGATTTAATTTATTTATTTGACTATGTAAAAGTCAAATATTTGCTTGTGACAACATGAAACAAGTTTTAATTTCTGATATGTTAACACAAATTTTAAATTTTACCTTACTAAATATAAGACAGTAAAAAATATATACCTAAAACAACGACACGTCTGAATGATTTCTTAAGCTATTGCTCTTTTTTATTAGAATTTAGAAAAATCAAATGCCATTGAACTGATTCGTTGATACGATTGTTTAATAAACAAATATGTGTTTTGTCATTGTCAATTGTAACTGTAAATATAAATACAAAAAACGATTAATAAATTTAATAATAAACTAAATTTTATTATTTAATAATTAAAAATTAACTCGGTAATAACAAGTGAGAGTAGACGATTACCTTTGACCTTGACCTTGATTTTGCTAGTTATATAATAATTGCGTAGAAAAATATTTTTGAATTTCTTTTCTTTTAACTGTCGGAAAAAAGAAAAAAAAAAATTAATTAAATGTAGTTGTAATTTAATTTTTGGACAACCCTTTCTTTTTATTATTTATTGTATTCTTTTATTTGGTTTTTTAATACTATATGAATGATCATTCATCTCTTTTTTTACATTTATCAGAAGAAACAATAATAATAAAAAAAAAATTCGATTTTTATTTCTGTCACGATCATTTGATCATTTACATTTTTTTATATATACGTATATTGTTTTTGTATAAGAAAAAAATGGTATATAAAAGTTGATAGTGTGCAAACGTGTGCATGTGTATGTTAAGAAAGAAAAAATATACTTGAAAAGAAAATAGATATTCAAGTAACACAACAACAATATAAGAAAAGAATTAAAAGAATGGATTCCTGGAATACAGGTTTTAGGTTCAGATTGTTCTTTTCTTTATTTTTTTTTTTTCATTTCATTATTAATTTTTTTTATTCGAATTTCAAACTTGACTGAACTCTCTTTTACGTTTTCTTTTTCTTATTATTTATGTTCTTAGGAGTCATCTAGATATGATGTTTGTAAATCAGTTATTTGACTTAATATGAAATGAGATTTGTGTTTTTCTTTTTTCAAGATTTTTTTTAATGTGTCAACATAAAATAATAATACAACAATTTTGTTGTTGCTTTTAGTTGGTATGAATGCGGATGTATTTCAGATGTTGATGATTGTGATATAAATTTAAAAAAAAAAGTATGAAATTCAAACATTCTAATTAGTTTTTTTTTTATTTTTCAGAAGGCGATATCAAATACAATCAAAAAGACGATGACGGATCTTGGAGGACCACGGCTGATACTCCGAGGCCGTTAGTTATAGTTAAGCTTTTCATGGAACGTAGAAATGGCGGCGATCCATTGGCGCCTCCTCGGCCCCCAAAATTATTACCTATGGTACATCGCATCAGAACACCGTCTGAGACGCTGATGATGAGCGCCCCTTTAATAAATAATTCAAATTTATCAAATAATAATAATAATCAATTATCAACGGCACATTTACAACAAAATCAGCATCCATTAAATACATTAAATACACAACAAATTATCACCACTGCACCATTAGCACCATTGCAACCTGTTACAACGTTTTCAAGACGACGACCACCTCCACAACAACAATTAAGCATATCGCAAATTCCATCGTTATCATCAAACATTCATAATAATATAGAAACTCCAGTTTCGCCTGTCACACTGGCGGCACCTCGACCAGATAACGAACGACTCGTGAACGAGTATGTGGACACACCGTTGAGGAGCGTACCACATCCAGCATCGAGGACATCAACACCGTTAACAACACACTCAACAGCAACACCGTTAACGGTACAATCATCAATTACTGGTGGATCACCGAAACTATTAAGTAATACATCAAGTAGTTTATCAATAAATGTTAATAGTCGAACGCAGCCTATACGACCGACTGCACTACAACTATCAAATACTATTACAAAACAACCTCTATCGACGTTTTCTAAAGAAATTGTAACATCGTCTGGCCTTCATGATGAAGTCGATGCACATCAATCGAACGGAGACTCACTAAACTCAATTACATGTCCGCAATGCCAAAGGTGTCGTTGTGAAGAATGTCTGAGGCCTAGACAATTGCCGTCTCGATGGGTTTGTGATAATACGTGTTTATGTAGTGCTGAATCAGCGGTAGATTATGTGTCATGTTTGTGTTGTGTTAAAGCATTATATTATCATTGTTCGAAAGATCATGAAATAGATCGAGATGGAGAGGGTGGAACAATATCATGTGCAGATGATCCTTGTTCATGTTTACCTCATAAACGTACAACGAGATGGGGTTGCTTAGCTGCATTATCAATTGTATTACCATGTTTATGGTGTTATTGGCCAATGCATGGTTGTATTGCCATATGTGCTAAATGTTATGCAAAACATTCAAGACATGGTTGTCGATGTCATAATAATAATCAAAATATAAAATTACAGTTACATAATAATTCAAGTACATTACCATCATCACTTAGAAATAATAATGATGGTAGTGGTAGTGGTAATACCATTATTCAATTAAATTCTGGATTTCATCATAGTCATCATCATCATCACCATCATCATCATAATAGTCATCATAGTAGTGAACTTACACCTGAAAAAAGATTACTAGATTCAAGTCCAGAATTTTAAAAATAGTTTTTTTTTTCATGTAACCATTATTTTAATAATTTAATATATTTTGTTTTCTTTATAATTTTAAAAATTTTGAAAATGTAACCAAAGACTGCAACAGATCATTATTAATTTCTAGATATTTTTTTTTAAATTAAAAAAAAAAAGTAAACTAAAACGATACAAAGCAAAAAATCAAGAACTATTTTTATTTAATTTTTTTTTTGTTATAAAAAAAATTTAATTAATAATTTAAAAAAAATATGCATTCAAATAACTGTGGGTGTGTTTAGTAAAATACACTATACCACATAATAATTCAAGAGTGAAACTCCATCTTAAAATGAAAAAGGACATTTATATTATTTATTGCTATAAAGTGAAGTTAGATACGATTAAGTAAAAAGTTGTAAATATATAAAATAAATAGAAAATGATGATGAAATAATATAACTTTAATGCATATATATATATATATATATATATATATATATATATATATATATATATATATATATATATATATATATATATATATATATATATATATATATATATATATATATATATATATATATATATATATATATATATATATATAAATATATATATATATATATATATATATATATATATATATATATACATATATATATATCCACTAGAATTTTCAAATTGTTTTTAAATTAAATTAAATTAATTAATATACAAACTATATGTGTTTTTATGTTTTAAACAAAAAAAAAATGGAAGAAAAGAAGAAGGATTATTAAGGTAAATGAAGAAAAAAAAACAAAAATAAACAAAACAAATACGATTCAATCTAAAGCACACAAACAAACCGCAAACTATTTTAATTTGCTAATTTTTTCTAAAAAACTAAAAGTAAAAAAATGTAGTAAGTATTACAATTGTATAGATATTTAAAAAATAAACAAAAATTATTTCAATTTTTCAAAATTTAAAAATGCCTCCATTTTGAATTTGATAGAAAATGAAATAATCATTTTGCATTTAACTTTCTTTTACTCATCATTTTCAAGTTTGATAAAATTTAACTGGTTGCCTATAAATTTGACTTACAGATTTGACATAATATTCTTAATTTCTACAAAATTAGTTATTTTGATATTTTGAAATTCAATAAACAGAAACGAAAATATATACTCGTACAAACAATTTAAAACAAAAAATTCTTAGAATCCCAAGCAGATGGCTATTTCAGTGTATTTTATTTATACCATAAAATTTAATTCTGAATACATTTCCTGCAATCTTGTTTTTTCTCTCTTTCTTTCTAGTTTCTAAACAAACAAACAAGCACTTATGTCTTAGTTATTATGTATTAATGGTATTTCCTTAAGATTTCAATAGATGCTCCGATAATTTTTTGTATTTTCTGTTAACATGAAGTTAGAACATTAGCGCAAATGACTTTTTAAATTAATATTTTTTAAACTGTTTCAAATTTTTTATATTTTGTTTTAAAAGGAAATGAGGAAAAAATTGATAAAGGCTCGATGACACTAAGATAGTTTACAATCTGCTAGTTGGCGAGTTTGCGAGTTCGCTTGTTAGATAGTGTCGATGCCGCACAAAATTGTTTGATTGCTCAAAAGCTAACTAGCTTACTTGGAAAATTATCTGACAAAGTTAGGTGATACACACTAAAAAGTATAATTGTACAATCATACTACTAGCAACTAAGATTATATACGGCTAGTTTACTAGCCAACAATCGCAATAGCCAGCGAGTAAAGTAGCCCGGCTTTCAACTTTTCCATGAGATTGTTTACAATCTGCCAGTTGGATAGTGAACATGATGACACTATGCGAGTTTACTTACAAACAGATTGTAAACTCGCTGGCTAGTAGATTGTAAACTATCTTAGTGTCATCGAGCCTTAATCAAGAATTTTAAATTAGTCGATTGTGTTCTTATTAAATCCAATCCCTTAAAACAAAAACCATTCATTTCCACATGTTTATAACAATTTACGTGAATAATCTTTTTGTCAAACTTAAAAAAAAACCAACCAACAAAACGTCAACTTATACAATTTTTTATCATATTTGTAAATTTTTTTATGAATATTTTAATATTTAAAGTATTTAATAAAAAAAAGTAAATAAAATTAAATATCTATACATTATGTTATCTGTTCTATTTGCCCCGCTTTCAACCAAATAGGTTATCAAAATTAAACTTTTTTTTTAAAGCGCGATGGCTTTTATATTATTTTTAAAAATAAAATTTCAAAGGAAAGAAAAACTAATTGTACGTATTATTTATATTTTTTTTTTTCAAGTAAACAGGGTTGCATACAATTTAATGTACATAAAAACTATTACTATAAAATATATAAGAAAAAAACACCAAGAAATCGATTTTACAAAGTCGTAATTAGTATTTTTTATTTTTAGTTTTTTAGATTAATTTAAATTATTTTATTTGTTATTATTATTAACTATTTATTTTATCTATAAAAGAAAAGAAAAAATACTAAAAAACAAATAAATTGAGCCCGAACTATGTATAATATAATGAATAATTAAACAAAACTATTACTATAGTTTTTTTGTGTTTTATAAAAAAATGAAATGATTTTACTAATTTAATTGAGTAATTTGTATATTTTATATATATATTATTTTGTTATTATTATAATATAATCTCTATTATATTAATTAATTATTAAAAAAAATATATGAAAAAGCAAAAAAAAATTTTTTTTTAATTAATTTTAGACAACAAAACAAAAATTATAAACATTATTAATTTATTTTTTAAAAATAAAACAAATAATTTTTTTTTTTAAGAAAAAAAGCTATAAATATATACATATATATTTAAATTAATTAATTAATTAAAAAAGAGAAAATAATAACGCATTGTACAAAGTTTTTTTTTTTATAAATAAGCAAAGAAAAGAAAATATTTAATTTTTTTTTTAATGATTAATTCCAAAAATAAAATAATAATTTTTTATATTTTTAAAATAATTTTTTTTTTTAAATTAAATAAAAAAATAAATTAGATTGATTAATTTCAATGCTGCTTCTTATCTGTTTATTTTCATCATTTTTTGGTAAAAAAAATTTAAATAATAATAAATTATAGAATAAATAATATTTTAAAATAACGTTATAATTTTTTATGTAATTGACAACAACAAAAAACCAAAATTGAACTAATTTATTTTTTTAGTTAATTTACTTTTTAAAAAACTTTTCATAATAAAAAAAAATCTTCAAATAAAATAATAAAATGAGAAAAGAAATAAAAATTAAAAATCGAATAGGATTTAATTTCCAGTATTATCTAGTCGTGCATTATATAAATAAAAAAAAAAATAAAAATAAAGAAAAATAAAAACACTAATAAAAACATTATAAAATAAATTAAAATAAATAAATAAGAAAAATAATAGAAAAGAAAATAATTGTTTTGTTTTTCAATTTTTAAAACATCTAGGACCGAGGTGAACAAAGGATTTTTTGATTTCAAAAGTCAACATTTAAAATCTCTTGACAGTTATTGTGTCTAGGCTAACAATAAAATTATCAACAAATTTAATCAGGATGATTAGCTACAGCATTTTACTAAATAACGGCAAGAAAAAATAACCCTCATTATAATTTCTCAATTTGCAAAGCATTCAAACAATTTATTTTTAACAAAATAATCGTTTCCATACATAAACTATTTTATAATTACATGAATACCGTTAACCTTCCCCCATTTGTTTTTTTTTAAATCAAACAGATTAAAATAAATTAATATCATCCTCATAAAAAAAATTCAATTGAAATAAAAAAAAGGAAACTAATATTTAATGTTTGTTTTATTGTTAACTAAAATTTTGTTTTATAACAGTTAATATAAAATAGAAAAGTGAGTTTATGAAACTAATAAGAGAGAGAAAATTTTTTACAAAAAACTAAAATGGCGATTCCATGAAAATAGAAAATATTTGACAAAATCGTTAATGATTTTATTTGAAAGTTAGGGACGAAGCAGAAACCGCCATCTCTCCGTATTCCGTAATAGTCGCCAGAAATTTGCATTGTTGTGACACGTATTGTAATTCCTATTACACAACACTTTTTAATAAAAAAAAACAATATACGATGGTTTACTTCGACGGTGCTAAAATGGCTATATATATATATATATATATATAATTGCTAACTGATATTAGTGTAACTAAGATTTTAAAGATTTTTCACACAAATCGGATCATAAACAAAAAAGTTATAGACGAATTAAATTTATTTTTGAATTTAAGCGAACTCCCCCATACTAATATGAAATGGACTTGCCCAAGCCATATTTTTTTTTTCACAGGAACGCAAAACTTTGTTACTATTGTATTAACGTGGAAATATGTACGGCTGTTGAAAGTGTAAATATGTTTTCAAGTATGTATTATAATGGGTATGATTCTTCTAATGTTGAATTGAGAGTGAATGGAGAGAATGCAGTGAATAATGATGATGCGATTGTGGGAAATGAAATTCAAGATTTTTTGGATGGACGGTACGTTGGTTCGACTGAAGCTGCTTGGCGCAGATTTGAATTTCCAATGAAATTTTCAATCTCATACAATTATTCGACTTGATTGTCATTTGCCTAATAGACAACATGTTTGTATTTTTTAAATCGTCGCAGCTCAGTGCCCCGAACATATTTTTTGATCCGGAAGGTTGCATTCTTTAGGTCATGGTATGTGCTTTTCATGAAAAAAATTTGAATAGCTCTATCCACACCTCCGGTTACGGGGTTGCATTAAAATAGACCATGTTGCAGAGACAAATCGAAAAATTGTCGTTTTTTAAATGAACGTAGGAGACGACTGAATTGACGTATCAACCTCTGCGATCTTATTTGGAAGGTGTTTTTATTACCTTTTAAAATGCTAGGCTCAAATTTAAGATCGGTTGGAAAACGACGGTGATACAGCCGTTGAAAGATGGTTTAATTTCGAAAAATAGCGTTTTTGCGAGATTGTGATAGGCCGTAACTTCGTTCTAATAACATGAATCTCTTTGAAATTTTTTGTAAAAGTAGTCAACTATATATAGTTTAAAGTCCTGTCAATAAGGTTCTTGGTTCTTGTCTCTATGCCGAGAACGAGGCTCTATAAATCGTGGAATTTTCCTTATCAGTACACTAAAAGAGCCACGTTTAGTGTTCATTCACACAATGAACGACAATGATAAAAAAAACTTTTGAGATCACTTTTTGATAGATCTTGGTTAGATTTTTGAAATGAGCTTTTCCAAAAATCTTTATATGCTCTAGGAACGAAGCTATTTCAATTTAAAAAATTCGCCGAATGCAAAGTATGGGTTTTTCGAGTGCCATAATTTATTTTTATTTGCAATTTTCGGACACTTTGACAGCGTAATAAAATAGCCCTAAAATTTGATCTTTGTACTTGGTACTTATACAATTGGAATACAATTTTCTTAAAATGATACTACGGCACTATGTAAATACAGTCTCGGGAGATGCTGCGATTGTTTACACAACAGTAGTTTAAGTATGACGGTTACTTTTGACGTTACCAGTCGGTGTGTTTAATACAACATTGTTGAAAGCACTTTACATATCCTCTTCACGTGACAAATATCATGCCAATGATATTGATAAAAATGCAACAGAAATATCAAAGATAGCTGTTGCTATTTCAAAATATCATACTGATATATTTTGACAGATATAAAACATCCTTTTGTTTTGTTTGCAAAACTTTAACTTTTCTTTTGTTTTCTTCAATAATTTTATTATAACTATATACACTAGGAGGGCCCGGCGTGCTTCGTTACGCTTATAAATAAAGTTTTTGCGTAGACATTTTGTTGACGTAGAAGCAATGATTTCAAAAAGTGGTAATGAGAAATGCTAGCATATAATTTTTAATTTTTCTTTTTAAATATATGAATGAAATATTATCAGAACTCTAGCTGATCAGTTCGGATATATGAAAAATTAGCGATCAAATAAGTTAGATTAGTTAGATCAGTTAGCTAGCATTTCTCATTACCACTTTTTGAAATCATTGCTTCTACGTCAACAAAATGTCTACGCAAAAACTTTATTTATAAGCGTAGGGAAGCACGCCGGGCCCTCCTAGTATTCATGTAATTTAGGAAAAAGAATGGGATCAGAGATTTCAGTACATACAAATTTATGAATCATTTCATTTCCATCAATTCTATCTTCATCTGACAAATTTAACAAACACATCAGCAGTAACATTCTCAGGTCTTTTACAAAATTCATGCATTGATTTAAAAGAACGAACAAATCTCACGCATAAGAAAAACTTCACATACATTGGCATTTCTAAAAATTAAAATGAAGAACAGAGTACATAAGAAACAGTGTACATAAGAAAACTAAAAAATAAAATACAACTTGTAAATACACTGAAATTTGATTAAAATATTTTTACTAATATACTACGCATACGATACGTTTATTACTACCCACTACCAAAGAATATATAAAAAAGAAAATATTAAAAAAATAAATTTCATCATTCATAAAATCAACATTATTACGCATATAATCTCTTTTATTCCGACGACTCGATCTAACCTTCCATGTACGAAGACATAAGAAGACTAAAATGAAATTCCATCTACCAAAGAATATATAAAAAAGAAAATATAAAAAAATAAAATAAATTATTAAGTTTTAAATTTAATTACGTTTTTGTATGTATGTAAACTTATAATGCATATGTATATAAAAAGTTTTTCGTATATAATAACTTTTTTATTTATGATCCGAAAAATCTCAAAAATCTCTAAAACCTAACTTACAGTAATATCAGTTAGCACTGAAAATTTGAAATCAATCAAAATTCGAATAAAAAAGCCTTAGGCTCCACAAAATTTTTCGTTAGCGTATTAATGTATAAGATTTGCTTTGCTTCCGCGAAAACACTTCCTGATACTCGAATGAACCATTGTTATAAATCTTTTGAAGATCAAAAAAACTTTAAAAAAAGAACCGACTTCAGAAAAAACAAAAGAGGCACGAAAACGTGAAAAATAACTCAAATGTGGCTTTTACAGACAAAAATACGTTACATTTTGATTAATTTAATTTAATTATTCCTTAGTCTTACTATAGACAAAAAAATTACGCTATTAAACAAAGTTACTATATTAAAATAGTTACTTTTTATTATAGTTATTATAGTTGTTATAATAGTTATTATATTTTAAAAGTTATTTGTAGTACAAATCTGTTGGAAATCGGTGCCAAGGCCGAGACATATTAGTCGGTGCCAAGCCCGAGACATATTTTTCGTCAATGTGGCACCGACTTCGAACAGTTTTGTACTACAAATAACTTTTAAAATATAATAACTATTTTAAAATATAATAACTATTATAACAACTGTAATAACTATAATAATTATAATAAAAAGTAACTATTTTAATATAGTAACTTTGTATAATAGCGTAATTTTTTTGTCTATAGTAAGGTATAATTAAATTAAATTAATCAAAATGTAACGTATTTTTGTCTGTAAAAGCCACAATTGAGTTATTTTTCACTTTTTGTGCCTCTTTGGTTTTTTCTGAAGTCGGTTCTATTTTTTTTTTAAAGTTTTTTTATTTTTTTATTCTTAGCAAAGCAAATGTTAGCTAGAAAACGTTTTAAAATTAATAACTTCAAATACTGGAAAAACTTTCATCAGCATACATTTTGCCCGTCATAAAAAATAATTTACGATAACCTCGACAAGTATAGCGATATAATACTGCCCACCACACCAAAACAGAATAATATATTTTGACGAAATCAACGAAAATGCATAAAAAATATGTTTTTTGCCAATTTTCTGAATAACGGTATTTTTCACATCATAAAAAAAATTATGGGACCCTCTCGGAATAAACCTAAATAGAATACAAATTAAATCATCCAAATCAAACGAGCCGTTTTTTGAGAAATCGGTGAACATACATAAAAATACGAAAAAATGAAATTCAACTTGTTTTACGCTCCCAATTGTATTTTTGAGCTTGGATTCTAAAAAAAACATAAAATTTTGCGTCGAAATGGGTATCTGCAAACTTTTTCTAAGGTCGATAACCTGGGAAAAAATGACATTCAAAGTTTGATCTTTAATGGGTTAATAAAATTTTCTATCGAATGATAATAATAAAAAAATATTACTTAGCTTCATTTTTAGGGTTCCTAGAGAGTCTCTTAATACGTTAAATATTATAGTTTTAAGTTTTTTCCACACAAATGTTTCAAAAATTCGAATAATCATTGCTAATTAATAAGTTATTGTGCAAAAAAGGAGATTAAATTGCCGGGCATTTTGCCTATGTAAAGGCAAAAATATCTGATTTCTAGAGCCTCGCTCTCGGCTATAGAGGCAAGAACCAAGAACCTAATTTACAGGGCTTTGAACTATATATATTTGACTATTTTCACAAAAGTTTCAAAGAGATTCATGTTATTAAAACGAAGTTACGGCCTATCAAAATCTCGCAAAAACGCTATTTTTTTAAATTAAACCATCTTTCAACGGCTGTATCTCCGTCGTTTTCCAACCGATCTTAAATCTGAGCCCAGCATTTTAAAAGGTAATAAAAACACCTTTCAAATGAGATCGCAGAGGTCGATACGTCAATTCAGTGGTCTCCTACGTTCATTTAAAAAATGAAAATTTTTCGATTTGTCTCTGCAACATGGTCGATTTCAATGCAACCCCGTAACCGGAAGTGTGGATTAAGAACAAGATCCAAACAACATCTTACTGACTATCAGAATATGATAATAGAACATTGTCAAAACCCAAATATTAAAAAGCAAAATAAACGAAAAACTTTAAATTTAAAACATTTAAAATATACTGATAGGAAGACATATACAAATCATGGTCAGACTGCGTTAGTAACACATGGGCTTGAAAATTTTAAAGAGGGTGATAATGATCATTTTAATTTTGAAGATATAGAAATTTTATTTACCGAACATAATAAAGAAAAAAGAGAATTTATAGAATCTTAAGAAATTCTGAAACACAACACAAGCATTAATATAAGAACTGATTTGAGGAAGGTCAGCGATGTCTATTTTCCAGTTTGAAAAAACGTTTTGCTAAACAACTCGCAAACTAAAAAACATATTAGTCTTTTCTTTTATTCATTTTCTATTGAAAAATTTTTTTCTAGTAATCATTTTTTCTGTTTTTTCCTTTTCATTGTTTTTTGAATTAATTGTACATAAGTTTTTGATTTGAAAAGTGTTTTTTGATTGTTTAAAATAATTTAATTTTTGATATTTTGTAAGTTTTTTGATTTTCAAATTTTTTATATTATTGTGTATTGTAATATGTTCTGTTTTTCTAGTAAACTTTACCCTGATGATGATTGTCATTAACAATCGAAATAAAGGTGATTTTTGAAAATAAAAATAATTGTTTAATTTTGAAAAATCTTAAAATTCGACTATAAAAAACTTCAGATAAAACAAATAAATTAATAAAAAAATATTGAAAAAAGTCGAATAGATAATAAATATTGATTTTTTTAATCATAAATTTGAAATATATATATATATATATATATATATATATATATATATATATATATATATATATATATATATATATATATATATATATATATATATATATATATATATATATATATATATATATATATATATATATATATATATATATATATATATATATATATATATATATATATATATATATATATATATTAGACTGGTCGTTAAAAACTAAATTTTCCGAGACGCCCCCTAGTAAAATTCTTTGTGGCCAAAAAACCACAACGGCATTATTTTTTTTTTTTTTAAATCAAAAGAACACGTGCCGCAAAATCGTCGAAGTTGAATTTTTGAAAAATTCGTAGATTTTTTCCAATATCTCATAAAATATGCAGATGTCAAAAAAAATCACATGGATCATTTTTGTAGGAAATTTAATTTTCTACAAAAAAGATCCAAGTCATTTTTTCCCGGAAACGTATAGTTCTCAAGATATTTTGAAAATGAACTTGTAAGTTTTCGTAATTTTTAAAAAACATAAAAAATAAAGATGACGGAAAAGTCCTAATTTTTTTCTTATGCTATAGAATGAAATGTATAAAAAAATAATCGTGACAAAAAAAATTAAAATTAGTACTTTTTCGTCGAAATATTCATCATTTGGTTTTACGAGTTTTGAAGAATTTCAAGTTTTATTTCAAAATATCATCAGAAATATAGGTTTTAGGAAAAAAATGACATGAACCTTTTTTGTAGAAAATTAAATTTCCTGCAAAAATGATTAAGTGATTTTTTTTGACATCTGCATATTTTATGAGATATTAACAATTTTATCAAAAAATAAACTTCGATGATTTTGCGGCACGTGTTCTTTTGACTTAAAAAAAAAAAAGTTAGTGCTGTTGTTGTTTTTTGACCACAAAGAATTTTTCTAGGGGGCGTCTCGGAAAATTTAGTTTTTAACGACCAGTCTAATATATATATACTAGGAGGGCCCGGCGTGCTTCGCTACGCTTATAAATAAAGTTTTTGCGTAGACATTTTGTTGACGTAGAAGCAATGATTTCAAAAAGGGTAATGAGAAATGATAGCATATAATTTTTAATTTTTCTTTTTAAATATATGAATGAAAAATAATCAGAACTCTAGCTGATCAGTTCGGATATATGACAAATTAGCGATCAAATAAGTTAGAGATCAAATAAGCTTACTTGAAAACTGTGGAAATTTCATGACCTTTTCAACAACAATAGTAACCTTCTCCTAAAAAAAATTTACGCAAATAAGAAATAATCCGAAGAATGAAATAATACTTTATATAATTTTTTTTATTCATTATATATTGTAAATTGCACTTATTTTGAAATTAAAAAAAATGACTATATAATTTTTTCGTTCTGTGAAAATTTTTGCTGCTTCATATAATACACCCCCCCCCCCCCCCCGTCTATAGTGTCCTGCTTTGCCAATATTAAAATCTGGTCACCTTAATATATATATATATATATATATATATATATATATATATATATATATAGTATATATATATATATATATATATATATATATATATATATATATATATATATATATATATATATATATATATGTATATATATATATATATATATATATATATATATATATATATATATATATATACATATATATATATATATATATATATATATATATATATATATATATATATATATATATATATATATATATATATATATATATATATATATATATATATATATATATATATATATATATATATATATATATATATATATATATATATATATATATATATATATATATATATATATATATATATATATATATATATATATATATATATATATATTAGGGTGGTTCTTAGTTATATGGAGTTTTTTTTTTCGAATATTTTTCATCGATCCCCCTAAAATATCGATCCCCCCCAATATGTATATAAAAAAACTTATACAAAATTTGAACACAATGCGATAAGATTAACCCGTGCCCCAAAGCCCTTAAAGTTACAAAGGGTGAAAAACACGTGAAATCAGCAAGGTCTGGAAATGTGGTTTCAATTTTGTATATTTAGGTATTGAAATTCGTTGACATCAATAAAAAAAAAATTTCTGGGTTTTTAGTTTTTTTTTTTTTTAACCCTGTCTTAAGATACAGGGTGTTGAAAAATCAAGAAATTGCTCGACTCTGGTGTATTGAAAAGGCTCTACACTCAAAACTACTGATTTTAATGTTATATAGCTCAAAATGTAGGTATTAAACAGAGCTAATCAAAATAATAATTCACATTATATGACCTTGAACATTTTCTTTTAGAAAAATAACGGTAAAAAATTCAAATTCGATTTTCTAGAAAGGCGTATTTTTAAAATTTTTGATTTTTTAATATGTGAAAGGTACAAATGTTACTAACATTTTGTAAAAAATTCAGGAGGGGAAAATTTTATTGTTTTTTTTTTATTAATTTTATTGCAACACGCCTTAAAATGTTTCATATAAAAAAAAAGTGGAGTTAAAAAATGAACAGTTTTTTTTGGTCATATAATGTGAATTATTATTTTGATTAGCTCTTTTCAATACCTACATTTTGAGCTATATAACATTAAAATCAGTTCAGTAGTTTTGACTGTAGAGCCTTTTCAATACACCAGGGTCGAGCAATTTTTTGATTTTTCATCACCCTGTATCTTAAGACAGGGTAAAAAAAAAAAAACTAAAAACGCAGAAATTTTTTTTTTATTGATGTCAACGAATTCCAATACCTAAATATACAAAATTAAAACCTCATTTCCAGACCTTTCTGATTTCACGTGTTTTTCACCCTTTGTAAAAACTTTAAGGGCTTTGGGGCACGGGTTAATCTCATCCGATCATGTTCAAATTTTATGTACATTCATTTTATACATTTTAGAACCGAATTAGGGGGATCGATCGTAAAAATTTAAACATTTAAAAATAAGGACCACCCTAAATATATATATATATATATATATATATATATATATATATATATATATATATATATATATATATATATATATATATATATATATATATATATATATATATATATATATATATATATATATATATATATATATATATATATAAATATATATATATATATATATATATATATATATATATATATATATATATATATATATATAAATATATTTATATATATATATATATATATATATATATATATATATATATATATATATATATATATATATATATATATATATATATATATATATAAGTTATAAGTACAGTTTTATCAATGAAACTTTCCCCATTTGGTTCTTCATTCATTCATAGTCAGTTTTGTTCGTTTCATTCAATAAAAACAAGATACAAAAAAATCGTTTAAAATAGAAAAAAAATGTAACAACGTTTTTATTTCTCATTTAATTGTGACACAACAAACTTTAATATTATACAAGTTTTTGTTTAGTTATTTATTGATTTACATAAAAATTTAATAAAACTGAAAAAATAATATCTGTATATGTAGTGATTAACACATACATACACATATGTATAAACTTATTTATATTTATGCAGAAATATAAATACACATATGTATATCTTTATTTATATTATAGTTTGATTTGTTTACGACACGTTGTTTATTTCGCTAGCAACCTACGTTCGTCTTTATTTCGCAATGTCGTAAGTTTTAATTTTTTATAGGAGTTGATATCTAGAAGAATGTGCTTGATCGAGGCTATATACAGTTTATCTACAATTTGACAATATTAGCTTTTCTCTTCGTCAAGACAACGCTTTAGTCAACGAAGAGCTGGGAATGTTGAGGAATTTCTCCAACGTCATCCTCATCGGTGGTATCTTGGCCTTGCCGAAAATAGCATTAGATACCTAAACAACATTTGATCGAATCTCGTATACTAACTTGATCAACACACAGTTGATATCCCGCATTCGTAAACCCCATCTTAGGGGTGCATGCTGCATAGACTAAAAACATATGTGAGTGACGTTATCACACCAGCGTTTTCTAGGTTACCAACGTAAAGTTACGGACTTTTAATAAAAACATTGAAAGAAATACCGGTTTTCACACAAACGAAACTCGGTTTGGAAACCTCTTATTAAAAAAAAACTTTACACAATATGTATATGAAGGTATATGAAGGAACAAAAATTTTCATAGACTGAAAAAATTATGTTGTAATATATTTTTTAATTTCAAGATAAATGCAACTTACAAATATAATATATAAAAAAAAATTTTGTGTAGTAGTATTTGATTCTTCGGAATATTTCTTATTAGCGTAAATTTTTTTAGGAGCTTCTTTTGTTGTTGAAAAGGTCATGAAATATTCCACAAGAATTTGTTAAATTATATTTCACACATAAAATGGTCTTTCAAAGTCTCAAGTAGAGTTTCTGCTCGACCAATCCGGTCTCGAGATACTCGAGAAAGATTTTTTATCTTGAACTCTCAAATCTCGAGGAACTATTTCCACATTTTCGAGATTCTCATTTCTCGAGATATATTGTCGAGAATCTCAAAATTTAACAAACCACCATAAATTCGATTCAATTCTACAACAAAGCCGCCCTGGTATACTGCAAAACAACTTGAGGAGAGAAACGAGTTGCAATTACTCCAAGACTGCAGATTGAATTCTATTGAAAGCGTGATTGACCGGTTTTTGCGAGTCAAAACTCAACTGCTGATAATTTAAAGTTTTTACAGCTACTTCTGTAAAAACTTTAAATTATCCCAATTTAAATCATTTATGGAATAAAAATAAAGTTGATGCCGTTGGTTTAAATATTTTGAGTGTCATTCAAATAGACACAAAATCAATAAAAGCTCTTAACCGTCAGGATGCCTCACTATTATCTACAGAGGGAATCCTAAAATTTCTATTCAAATCTCTTTGGAAAATTAATTCAGAAATATGAAACCTCCAAATTGTTATTTGAAATACTCTACCTCTCACTATCCAAGGAAATTAATATATTTGAAGCTACTGGTAAGATCACTATCAATTTGAAACTTCTAAGAAACGCTCTAATTTTTATAACACCTACATGCAATGAAAATGAAAGAAATGTTTCTTTATCTGGAAATTATTGCAGTAAACCGAGAGTACGATTGAATGATAAATCACTAGACTGAGTGACAAAATCGCTAGTCTTGGGTTGTAAAACTTTTTAAATGGCAAAAATTAAATATAAATTTTAAGTTTTTAAACTGCAAAACTTAAATTTAAATAAGATTTTTTATTCTATATAATGAGATACATATTTATGTTTCTTTAAAACAATTATTTTAACTAGGAGGGGAAGTTTTTGCGTAGACATTTTGTTGACGTAGAAGCAATGATTTCAAAAGTGGTAGTGAGAAATGATAGCATAATTTTCAATTTTTATTTTTAAAAATATAGGAAATCCCGTGACCGAAATTCGGTCATACATCAAAATTTTATATTTTATATATTAATAGACAATTGACACAGCAATTATTATCAAAAACAAATATTCAAATATGTTTAACGATGAAAATGATAAAACTGAATGGCAACTTCAGCCTCAATATGAAATTAAAAAACACGCATATTGAGGCAAAAGCAAACGCACAGACACTCATACTCATAAAAGAGGAAAAGGTTTTTGAGAAAAGTGAGAAGAAATCAGGTAACAATGACTTCTGGGAAGACGATATTTTTTGTGAAAACTCTATCATCGTTGAACAAATGACCTTGGTCAGATGTCTCATAAATATAAAATTTCAAACATTCAAACGCACGCACTCTACTTACAGCAACATACAATTGACCATGTGTGAATACAGGTTCTATAAGTAAAATAGCAACTCTGTTCAATGTCTGACCTTGAGATTTATTAACAGTCATAGCAAAAGCAGGAATAATAGGGAATTGAGTTCTTTGAAATTTAAATGGAAGAAGAGTTCCAGAATAAGTCAAATGAGTGCGTGGAATTAGAATGCGTCCACCTCGCATGACACCAGTCAAAACTTCACAATCTATTGAATTTCGGTGCATAGCTTGTACACGCATTCGTGTTCCATTTACTAATGCTTGACCTGTATTTAAATTACGTATGAGGAGAACAATACAATTCACTTTCAAAATTAATTTATGAGGTGGCAAACCTCCTACACTCAATTTATTTAAAAATTCTATTGGAAAATTGTTCTGCTCACGAATGTCATCACAAACAAACAAACTTTAGCAAAACTAAAATATGCTTTCTCTTCTCCTGGCATAATACACAAGATTTTAGAATTGATTTCATTGCAATCATTATTTTTGGGGGCTAAAATGACGGAACTCAAAATGCCATCAGATAAAATTGTATCAGAAATATTTCCAAAAATGTTTTCAATAATATTGTCTGGATTGTCAATCAAATTATGAGGAATTTCAATGATATCTGAACCAAACTGTGGAAAACTTTGCATATCAGTATATCACCATTACCGAGTCTTCTAAGAAATTCTACAAATTCAAGTCATGTTTTGATTTAATTTCAAAATTTTAAAGTTAATAAATTCTTGCAAAGATGTAATACAATTTTCAAATAAAATAGAACGTGAGCCATGCGGTATAACTGGAAGAATTTGGTGAAAGTCACCGCCCAGTAAAAGAGTTTTACCTGCAAACAGTTTATTTTTATTTTCTTCGTTTGGAGTCAAATCTCTTAACAAACGATCAATTAATTTTAAAGCATGAATAGAACATATTGAAATTTTATCTATAATACTGATTGATGCATTATTAATATATGTGCCATGTACACTGTTTGGAGTTATATTTGGCATTGAATTCTCTAATAATGGAATTGGTAATTTGAAAACATTATGCAAAGTTCGCCCCTCCAATTAAAAGAGTTGATGCAATGCACTGCACTGAAGGCAGTTACAATACACGAAAGATTTAATGAATTAAATTTATGAATGATTGTGTTTGAACAAAAGTTTTGCCACAACCTGCATGAGCTGTCAAGAAAAAAACATTACTTCCAGTATCATGGAATTGAGCTTCACGCAAAACAATATCAATCACACTACGTTGCTCATTATTTGCATTTTCATACATTCTATCGAAAACTATAGCTTCTTCTTCAATATCAAAATATCAATGTGGGTGGGTGGGTGGTAGGGTGGGTGAGTTTTCTGCATAGGATCTTGATGAAACTTTGACAAATGATACAGGTTCACTTGAAAATGGAAGATCTGGATTCATTTCAAATTTGGACAAAATGGCGGGGGGTCTCCCGAACACCTCTAACTTTAAATCTTGAATAACTTCTGATCCCGGGCTATGATCTTAATGAAACTTAGTATATAAGGTTTTAGTACTGTTTCCAATATTTTTGCATACCAACTTCCGGTTTGTCACTTCCGGTTAAAAAGTTTTTTTAATGTGTTTATCCCTACTGTAGCCTACAATTACCGATCGATTTTCATGAAACGTTGCGAAAAGCTTTTACATAACATAAAAAAGATTTTATCAGCTTTTGGAGCACATTGGATAAAGGGTTGGGGAGTCCCCCATACAACAGGTGGTTTTTACACAAAGTTTTTATGTTTGTTGGGAGCATAAAACATTCATTCGTGAATGAATTTTGATGAGACTTTGGAAAAAGACGCAAACATGTATGACAAAGAACTGATTAGTTTTTGAGCGATAGTGAACAAAGTGGTGGGGGGTCCCTGGACCACCTGTTTTTTTGAAAGCTCTATAACATCTGTACCTGATAAGCGAATTAGATAAAACTTGGTAAATGAGTATGTAGTACGGTTCACAATAGTTCTGCATCCTAACTTTCGGTTTTTCACTCCCGGTAAAAAAGTTTTTTTTGTACTTTTTGAAGTTTTTTCAGTGTCTTTAGGCACACTACAGCCTACAATAATGAAGTGATTATGATAAAACTTATGGAATAGGGTTCCAATTAGTGTGAGAAGATAATTATCATGTTTTGGGACACATTGATCAAAGTGGTGGGTCTTCCACACAAATGCTGACTTTTCACACTTTGTTGTTTAAGTTTGTTGGGAGCATACAGACTTCATTTATTAATTTATTTTAATGACACTTTGGAAAAAGATGGACACTTAAGTAACAAAGAACTGATTAGTTTTTGGATAATATTGGAATAGGTGGTGGTGGTCCTCCCGAACACCTGTTTAATGTGTCATCATTTTTTCAATGTTTGTTGGGAGCACACAGCATTCGTTCGTGAACGAATTTTGATGACACTTTGGAAAAAGATGCAAACATGTATGGCAAAGAACTGATTAGTTTTTGAGCGATAGTGAACAAAGTGGTGGGGGGTGTCCCATACACCTGTTTTTTTTAAAGCTCAATAACATCTGTACCTGATAATCGAATTGGATGAAACTTTGTACATAAGCATTTAGTATGATTTACAAAAATTCTGCATCCCAACTTCCGGTTTTTTACTTCCGGTAAAAAATTTTTTTTTTTAATTGTTGGCAGTTTTTCAGTATCTTTATGCACACTACAGCCTACAATAATGAAGTGATTATGATAAAACTTATGGAAAGGTTTCAATTAGTGTAAGAAGATAATTATCATCTTTTGGGACACATTGATCAAAGTGGCGGGGGATCTACCATACAACTGCTGACTTTTTACACTTGGTTTTTAAAGTTTGTTGGGAGCATACAGATTTCATTCATTAATCAATTTTAATGGCACTTTGAAAAAAGATAAAGACTTTATTGACAAAGAATTGACTAGTTTTTGGACAATATTGGGATAAGTGGTGGGGTCCTCCCGAACACCTGTTTATTGTTTCAATGTTTGTTGGAGGCATACAACATTCGTTTGTTAAGTAATTTTGATTACACTTTGCAAAAAGATGCAAATATGTATGGCAAGGAACTGATTAGTTTTTTTAGCGATAGTGAACAAAGTGGTAGGGGGTCTTTCAAGCACCTGTTATTTTGGAAGCTCAATAACTTCTGTACCTGATAATCGAGTTGGATGAAATTTGGTACATACACATTTAGTACGGTTTACAACAGTTCTGCATCCTAACTTCCGCTTTGTCACTTCCGATAAAATTTTTTTTTACTTTTTCTCGTACAACAGAATTTATGTTTGTTGGGATACTACTGCCTGCTTTAATATTTTTATTATTAGAACTACGAAGTCCATAATATTGGTTAGCTTTTAATTAAAGTATTTTATGGATATTAGCTCATTATATATCCAGAACACTATGTTTCCAGAGCTGTGGTGAAGTCAGCCTATGCATCAGCGTCGCAATATTTTTTATTACATTATTGTATGGAATACGGTTTGTTTAAAAATGATTAAAAATTTCTAACCATTTGTGCTTTACATATTATGATTTTTACTGATCCCCAAGCTTTAACTTTTTCCCTATCAATATATTTTTAGGGTTCCGTTTTTTATACGGAACACTATTGGTGAGAGTACAACGTGTTTTTCACATTATTTCGATTATCTCGTGAACCATTAATCCGATGAACTTAAAATTTGAGGTGCTTATAAAACTAACCTATCCACACAAGATGGCGGGTTAAAAAATAAATAAAGTTGTGTTCGTTTGTTTTAAGGAGGTACGATGTAAAGCCTTTGAAAACATACATTTTTTTAGCGAGACGAGTAGGGTATCATATGAAAGGGCTTCATTTCAGCATTATTTAAAAATATATTTTGGAATTTTACACCTCACCATTTTTTGTATAATTTTGAAAAATGACGTTTTCGGGATGTTTTATTGCCCCGATTAACTCCGACCCTACTTCATCGAAAATCTTGAAATATATTTGGAATGATAGAAAATTGAGAAGGTTTTTAATGAAAAATATAGAAAAGTGGCAGACACTCATAACTATATTTATTAAAGGGGTGCGAATGTTAAGGGGTAAAAACATCATTTAAAACCAGGTCATGTGGGGTGTCATTTGAAAGAGCACTTGATTTTAGAAATATTGTCAGTTTTTTTAGAATTTTGCAATGCATAGTTTTTGAATTATTATCACTAAAGTGACACAAAAAGTTGGTCCCCCCCCTTGCATTTCGAGCCTAATTAACAGAAAAAATTGAAAAAATTCACAGAGACAGGAAGTTTGATAAACTCTGAACGAAAAATATAGCGAACTCTCAAATAATTATATTTTTGTGTTTTTAAGGGATTGGGGTGGGGAAGGGTGAAAAAAACTTTTTTGACCCAAGCGAGTGTCATTTGAAAGAGGACCAAATCTCAGAAACTTTGCAATTTTTTTTAGAATTTTGTGGTACACAGTTTTTGAGTTATTCTAAAAAATGTGCACATTCCAGACCGTTCCCCCCCCCTACGTTTCGACACTGATTGACAGAAAAAATTGAAAAAATTCATACAGACAGGAAATTTGCTATATTTTGAACGAAAATTATAGCGAACTCTCAAATAATTATATTTCTGTGTGTTTAGGGGAAGGGTGTAAGCGGGGTAAAAAAAAACTTTTTTTGACCCAAGCGAGTGGGATATCATTTGAAAGAGCACCAAATTTCCAAAACATTGCAATTGTTTTTAGAATTTTCCGGTACACCGTTTTTGAGTTATTCTAAAAAACGTTCACATTCCAGACCGTTCCCCCCCCCCCCCTACGTTTCGACACTGATTGACAGAAAAAATTGAAAAAATTCATAGAGACAGGAAATTTGCTATATTTTGAACGAAATTATAGTGAACTCTCAAATAATTATATTTCTGTGTGTTTAGGGGAAGGGTGTAAAGAGGGTAAAAAAAACTTTTTTTGACCCAAGCGAGTGGGGTATCATTTGAAAGAGCACCAAATTTCCAAAACATTGCAATTATTTTTAGAATTTTCTGGTACACCGTTTTTGAGTTATTCTAAAAAATGTGCACATTCCAGACCGTTCCGCCCCCCCCCCTACGTTTCGACACTGATTGACAGAAAAAATTGAAAAAATTCATAGAGACAGGAAATTTGCTATATTTTGAACGAAAATTATAGCGAACTCTCAAATAATTATATTTCTGTGTGTTTAGGGGAAGGGTGTGGGGAGGGTAAAAAAAAACTTTTTTTGGCCCAACCGAGTGGGATATCATTTGAAAGAGCACAAAATTTCCAAAACATTGCAATTGCTTTTAGAATTTTCCGGTACACAGTTTTTGAGTTATTCTAAAAAATGTGTAAATTCCAGACCGTTCCTCCCCCTACGTTTCGACACTGATAGACAGAAAAAATTAAAAAAATTCATAGAGACAGGAAGTTTGCTATATTTTGAACGAAAACTACAGCGAACTCTCAAATAATTATATTTCTGTGTGTTTAGGGGATGGGTGTGGGGAGGGTAAAAAAAAACTTTTTTGTAACCAAACGAGTGGGATGTCATTTGGAAGAACACTTAATTTAAGAAACATTGCAACATTTTTTAGAATTCTGCGATGCACAGTTTTTTAGTTATTGATGAAAAAAGTGCTATTTTAAGTGTATGTATATACCACCCTATATTTCGACGCTGATTTTTAGAACAAATATTCCCAATTTAGACCATTGAAATACTGGTTAAATATTTCTTTAGCTAACATAAACAGCTATGGATAAGATTTAACCTCAAGTAACATTTTTGATCAATGTAGATGTGATTGACATTTACTATTGACGTTTACGATTAAACATTTATTCTGTTATGCGTCCATAGTCTGGCGATATAAAGACTTTACAACATAACTTTATGTCATTTATTTTTGATATTGTGTTCTTTTACATTCACGGAACCCTTGGCGAGCGAATTTTATTCGCACTTGTCCGACTTTTTTAATTATGATACTTCATCCCGAATAAATTTTATGCAAACCCGAAGATTTCATTAATTTTCCATTAATTCAAAAAACCGCCTTAAAATTACTATAAATTGTGAAGGGCTTAAAGCGTCCCACTCCGATGTGTCAAAAATTGGGTCTGTGGGAAAGGTTTAGTGTAGTTAGTTCACTTGATAAGCCGGAAAACCTATAAAAGTGATGGCACACCAACAATTTTAAAAATTCTTTTTTCCTGAATTAATTAGACTTCAGGATCATTCATCAGCCAGCACTAACGCCTGCATTACTTAGCAAAATAAGAAAATTCGGGGAGTCTAAAAATAATCTAATTGCAGGAGTCACTGCTATTTCCAGTTATATGTGATATCTCACATTAACTCGTATGTCAATAGCAGGGACTGGAGTACGCGGGCTTGCCACTCCAGTAGGTCAAAAATAAAATCATTTACAAATTAATAAAAACCGATCTCTCCATGCGTGCACACATATCATGTCTGACGCTAGGATCATGCCTGATTTATCAGCTTATCTTAATTCGGATAGTACACACACCATATCTGACTCTAGGGTAATGCCTGATTCACCAGCTTACACTAAGTCAGACAGAACAACTGTAAGAAATAGAGTAAAATCTCTAGTGCCTAAATTAAGTTGCGTTCAGAGTAATCTACACAGATCAGAAAGGTGCAGATGTGCAGTAGTGCAAATGGATTGGGACTGTCAATCAACCCCCAAAAAACAAGCATTGTCGTTTTCACAAACAGGAGAAACTTTGATTTCATTTCTCCTGTTCTAAACGGCGATCCATTACAAACATCAAAAGTGATTAGATATTTAGGTATCATCCTGGATAGCAAACTAACCTGGAGCTCACACCTGAAATATATCTCCGATAAGGCAAACACAGTTTTCTTCACATGCAGAAACCTGTTTGGGGAAACATGGGGTCTTAGCCCAACAATGATACTTTGGTTGTACCAACTAATTCTAACATTTGCAGCTTTAGTAAGGTGGCCTAAAACGCGCCAAATATCTGCTCAAAATATTGCACCTACATGTAAAATCTGTAGTGGTGTTGAGCGTTCATAGACTGCAGCTCACAGAAGGGTTTAAGCCGGGTAATGTAACCGGACACCTTAAAATCCGTGCCGAATTAGAAGCTGAACTGCATACATATCATATTTCGAATTGTATGCCAAAAACGATAGATTTAGACAGGAACTTTGATGTCAAGATATTGGCCAGAGATCGTATTAAAAACTACATACGGTCACTGCCATATAACGCCAGCATCTGGTACACAGATGGTTCTCGAACCAATATGGGCACGGGAGCAGAAGTATTTGGTCCTAGAACAAAACCAACGGTTGCCTTAGGCACCACAACAACCATATTTCAAGCCGACATTTTTGACATTAGCAGTTGCGCTTTGCTATGTGCTGCAAGACAATACCAAAATATTGAAAAATATATTATCGCTGACAGCACTCCACGCAGCACCCTTGGAAAAAAAATCTACGCTCTTTGATTCAAAACAGGCATGGGAATGCTACCAAAATCTACTAAAACTCTCCTGCAATAATAGAGTCACACGTGTGTAGGCACCCAGTCACACAGGAATACAAGGAAATTTTATTGCTGACGCTTCAGCCAAGAAAGGTGCCAATAGAACGTTTGTTGGACCAGAACCATGCTTCGGAATGGCCAAGAGTTCGCTCAAAAGCACAATCCAAACATGGAAACAGGAACAAAATGCTAAATTATAGAGAAGCAGAGAGGGACACTGCAAGTACACTCCAAGAAGTTTCTAGGTAATCTCCCTGTTTCACCCTTAAAAACAATCGACTCTAAACAGAGAGCCTCTAAGAATTTTAACGTTACTGGACATGGTTCTTTAAACCACCATCTAAACAAAATGGGCCTTATTGTTTCCGACAGGTTTAGATTCTGCTACTCGGACGCGGAAACGATGGAACACGTCATTTGCAGCTGTTCTGAGCTCTCTTGGTACAGATACAATTAATTTGGTCATAGAAGACTTGCACTTCCACTACCACAAAACGTCACTCCAATTGAGCTACTTAATTTTATTAAAAGCCTCAACTTGGATTACAGAATACAACCAGTAACGGCACAGACCACGACTGACTAATAACACAATCAGAGTAAGCACAATAGACCTTCAGATCTCAGTGCTACTTGAACTGCAAGTCTCAAGGCTCTCGAATAGAAAAAAAAATCATAAAAATCCAAAAAAGAAAAGATTTGCGTGCATAAACACCGCAAAACGCATCTTGTTGTGATACCTAAGTCTTAAAAGGTTTTTATGTGTTGGTGTTTTATTTAAAACATTTCGGTCGGCAATGAGAACACTTTAGTTTATTTTACGAAAAAAATTCTTGATCTTAAATTGTTAAAAGCAGGACTCGTCTTAGGACTATCAAAGTGAAACAAGTGAAAATCACATGTGATAGACCACATAATGGTTTATTTGTTTTGTCAGTACATAATAAACTCATTTACCGTCAAATCAAATTCCAAAACTCTGTAATGAGTTCAATTGTATAAAGTAACAAGTAAGTAAATAAATGTTCACGTTGAAGCACAATCTTTGTATCTAACTCTGAACTCATAATATAAAATCTCAATCATTTTTATTACAAAATGTTTTATTTATTAACAAACTTTTCAAAAACGAAACTTAGCTACAAAACATAAAACAGAACCGCAGAGAAACAGATATTTATATTAGAAAGAAAGAGCGAGAAGAAACGAATAAAAAAAGACGTTAACAAATTGTATCAAATTAAATTACGTCATTTCCGGTCAATTTATAAAAAAATATATTTTAATAAATTTTGTTTTATTTTTTTAAATTCAAACAAATTTGAAAATGACCGGATGTGACGTTTTGTGATTTAGTAGAAAAACAAAAGACAAAAAATGTCAAAACATAAAAAATTTTAATTTTAATTTTTATCTTTTATTGTTGTTGCTTATGTTGTGTTTGTTTTTATAAATAAAAATGTATGTTGTGTCGATTTCAAGTTGGTTAAAAAAAAACAAAATGGAACAAACTTGTTTTCATAACTTTTCTGTGTAAAGTAAGTATACTTTGGTTTACTAACCAAAAAAAAAATAAATTATTTTAAGAAAATTTTACTTTTTTTTTTATTTTTGATTTAAAAATAAAATGAAAATTTATTAATGAAAAATAATAATAAAAAAAAATTATTTTTTTTATATTTATATATTTTACATACAACCACAAAATATCACATACTTCATGGATCGCTAACTACAGTGATACTTGATGTTTGTTAATTTTACCAGTCACCATTATAAATGTTATCCAGTTTTTTGAAAATTAATTTTAAAATATCGAAAAAGTTACATAACACTTATACGGGGTCGTGTGGTACTTTCTTAGATGTGTGTTGAAACGAAAAAAAAAAATGAAAACGATTGAGGTAAGCTGTGTGAAATAAACAAAATAAAAGTTTTGAGGAGGTTAAAAATTGCGTTTTAACAAGGATATAATAATGTATGTATTTGAATTTTGTGTAAATAATTTCAATTTATTTAAATTTAATTTTTATTAAACTGAATAAAACCGATCTTATAATTTTTTGTTTTTATTCCGCATAGAACCGTTGTCGTAGTAGTAACCACTACCATCGGACATGGTAATAGCTTCGAATATAACAGTCTCGTTGGAGTCGTGGTCTGGAATTCCCTGGGGTACTTACGTATATGTTTTTAATTATTCTAGACTCAAAACAATGTACAAACTAATACCTTTGAGCACGAACAACATATATTATATTAAGACGGCTCCTCATTTTTAGTCCTTTATTTTTAATCGTCTGTCTTTAGTGGGTCAACATTTTTCCTAAATATTTAAAGGATAGAAAACTCCCTTTTGAAACATTCATATTTTTAGTTTTCTGATAATTTATTTGCCGACCTATTGCCTTGACATATTTTTCTATGCCATTCCCAGCAACATGAAGGCTTCATTCATCACAGTTTCACTTCGATTTAGGATTCTCGCTTGTAGATTTTACGGTTCCCAATACTTAGCCTGGGTTGTATTTCGTTAACAGACGGCTGGTTTGGCATATTGAAAACTTGGTTACAGGCACTAATGCTGGCAGTGACAGTGACTGTCAAACAACTATCCCCGGATCATGTGATTTAGATTTTTGATTTATCTTACACATCATCCCCGAAAATTTCTAGAAAATTCTATTTCATCTTGAGAAATTAAAAAAATAACTTATCGTATAATTCAGAATTGATGGCTAAAATACCCCATAACACATTTATTAATAAATAAATAAAATATCCGGTCCCGTGATCATATGATTATGAATAAATATATAAATTCGTATACATTTTTTTTACGTCGAAAAAATTTTTTTAAGTTTCCGTCGACTTGAATTTATGCCAAGTTGAAAAAAATTGTTTGTGTCTTAAAAAAAACTTATCTACATAAAAATTTTTTATTTTTGGATATTAGTAAATAGATCCCAAGCTGACATAGCAAAAGCGCTTTTATTAAAATTAACAAAAAAAAGTATACGGAAATCGCGTGCACGTTAACCTTAGAAATTTTATGGCAAAAAACTATATGAATGAAATTAAAGTACTACACGCGCTTAAAGGCTGTAATCCGCAATAAGAACTCATTAAAAATTTGATCAAAAGAATACTTCTGCTTAATTTTAGCAAATGGTAAATCAGAAGATGTCGATACCTAACCACTGCACTATCTTTCACGCTGAGCTCTAAACGAGATAACAATTTGTACAGGCAGTCATGCGGTAATCAAAATTCTACATAACGAAGTAGCAAACGAAAATAACAGCATTTTATCTATTTAAAAAATGACTGACCAGTGCAACACCCGTGTTTAGGTGGCGAATTTCGATAGCCGGGATACATGGAAGTCGATGATCTCACTCGATCTGGCATCTGTCAATAAGGTTCGTTTATCATCCTATTTGTCCACCTTACTCTGTAGGATCTCAGGAACATTAAATTAGAGAATATTTTCCGCTCAAAATGGTTTCCGATACGATAGTGCAATTTTCTGGTACAGTTGTCTTATGAAAAACTGGGTTGTGTTCCATGGGCATGGAATGGAGGCATTTTTTTGGCGTTTTCTGCCTCTCAATGCGCTAGGTAAACAAACACCTAGCCTCAAAACAGAGTCACATTCGTCCAAAAGATGCTTTAAAACACCCATAACCTCCTCAAAACGTGCTCAATGCTCAGAAGCGTGAGGTGCGAACAAGTTCTTCATAGATAATTTCAAACGTTTAAAATATAGAGTTGGATAAATCCTCCCTCCTACCTGCTAGACTTCTTTTTCGCACTCCAACCAGTGATTGTGATAAAAGAAATATTACACTTTTGGAGCTGTGTTGGACTTGATAAACGCTGGTTCTCGAAGAGCTGATGGAGAATGCTTGCTGCTTTGGTGGCAGGAGTGACCACAGAAAACTTGTTGTGGTGGCCTCTTGATTGTAGAGTAAAATTAGCTATGCATATTTGCTGTGCGTCTGTGCACAAATTCAATTGTTGATTTGCAAGATATAATTATACTTAATTTTGAATTGTTTTATCTTGATGATTGATGTGACACCAACCTTATAATAACCTCAAACATCAATTTATGTTTATTATAATTGTTCCAGAATGTTAACAATAATTTTACAATGTGTTACTCTACAATTATTTCCTTTTTTTTAAGTATAAAATTACATAAAACATTTACTAAAAAATACAAGGCGTGACAATTTTCATTTTATCAAAACTATTTGGAAAGAAAACAAAATCCGAATAATAATAATATATTTTTTGTTTTTTTTCATAAATATCATCGCCTGCTAATTTCTTAAAATTTTAAATTTAATGTTCGCCACAGACTTACTGAAACATAGTGTAACTTCCACAACAAATTTATGTAGATAGACAAGCTATTTCAAAAACCAATAGATGGAGTAACAACGACATTTGCACGAGTCACGACAATTCACAACGTTGAATATCAAAATCGTATAGAAACCAGATCATAGTTATGACCAAGTGAAATTGAAAGCGAATATTTAAAATTAAAAACAAAATAATTTATACATACGAATTAATAAGAGTTCGAATCTTACACGCTCTTACTTCATCATCACACAATTTTGTTTAAGGTCAGACAAAAAATATTTACAGCTTTGTCAAAAATTTGCTGAGTTGCTGAAACTTTACAATTACATTACAATTTGCTGATCGTAAAAAAACATATTTCATACAAAGGGCACACAAAAATATAATAATAAAAAATTTATATATGTATAAGTTAACGAAGTTGCAAAGAATTTCTAGCGGTAATCGTAATCAATAACATGGAACATATACTTCATCGACAGAGAATCATTTCAATTCCTCAACTAACCATAAGCATCAATAAAAACGATTATATCAACAAAACAAATATAAATTAATAAATTTAACTTAATGATAGTCGTGTCATCTTTATCAACATCATAATAATCAATTTATATGTTATAAATGACGAAAAAAATATAATAAAATTAATTTTCTTTTTAATATCAATTAGTAGTAGTAGCAATTAGTGTCGGTGTCACATTAATTAAAAAAATATATGTTTTTTATAAATTTTGTACAATTGACTAAAAACTAATTTTATTTTATCCATGGGTGACTGTTTTTAATGTTTAATTTAATATTTAAAAAATATGTTTGATATTGTAATAGTATATTAATGTTGGGCTGCTTAATGACCATTATAAGCTCGATCAAAAGTTTTACGAAAAAATAAAACTCGTTCAACACGATAAAATGAATCACTATGCTTTATTTCGTTAAAAGAGAAACAGATACTTTTTTAAAAAAATCAATATCAATCAATCAGTATCAATAAAAAAGTCCAAGCGGCACGTATATCCGCTAGAAATAGGTAGATTTCGGGACCAGACAGTTTTGTGTACAAATAGAATTGGATATGTCAGATTAGTTTAAATAAAAAATTTAACTAGAAACAAAAAATCCAAAAAATTTATCAAACAACCAAACTAAATACATAAACACAAACTACATTGTCAATGCAATTTCGAAAAGTTTTGTTTAATTTGGTTAAAACTCCTTAATAACAAAATAAATCCTTTGGTGGATTAACGTTCTAACTACATCACAACTGCCATACTATAAACAACAACATCAAACAACTTGAACACCTCAAATATAATACAAATATCTATCAACTAGGGGGTATCCCGCGGCCCTCGCACCCCCCCCCCCCCCCCACCCGCCCCTCCCTCCTTTCCCCCTCCCTACGCACAGCAATACACTCTTGCTCTTTTCATCCGGCTTTGATACAACTACTAAGTACTATCCATCATAATCCAACCTCTTCTAATCTATTCTGTGTGTACCTTCTGCTTAACTATAATTCTACAAAAACCATCGTGAGGTTAACGATAAATTTTTATACGATCAATGACAAATGGTTGAAAATAATAATAATAAGAAAATACTGAAATAGCAGCTTTTGATCTTCTATATTTTATTTACAGAAAATGAAGCTATGCAAAAATAATGATGGAAAAAAAATATTCTATGATTCTTAGCACTATCTGTCATATAAATAATTAATTTTCTTATTGATATCACAACGATATAAATTTGAACGAAACGGCTAAAAGACAATTAGAGCAATAATTTTGAAAAACTACATTATCGAAAAATTTAAATGCCGTAAATGGAATTTTTATGAAGGAATTTTTATGAAAAGGGATTAATTTTTATGTTCTATAAAAAAAATAAACCAAAACAATAAAAATTAAATATAGGGTTCGCGTTGAGCTCCGAACCATTCTCACAACCCCCTACATCGACAATGACAACGAAATTTCGTACTGAGTTTCTTAAAGTTCATTTTATTAAATCGGTTTAAATTATTAATGTTTGAAAATGTATATTGGCCGTGGCCCATATCTCAAAAATGCCGATGAAATTGAAATTTTGACGTTTCTCGCTGAAATATTAGTTTTTGTTTTGCTTTATTTTCTTCCACAAAAATTAAATTACAAAAAAATAATTATTGAAAAACAAATTTTATTTGCATTTCAACACAATCTGTCAAAATTTACTCAAGTAGGATAGCCGAGTAAATTGAAATTTTTTAGTCGATTTGCAGATTCAATTTCATCGAGAAATGGGCCACGGCCTTTATAACCTAAACTGTTTTTTGTATAAAAATATCAAATGTTTTCAATCTACATTGTTTTTAAAAATTGTTAAAAATCTATATTTTTCTATGCTGTTATGTTCGCTGTACTATAGAACAATTTTCTGGTTCTGGTCCTGCCATAATAGCGCTAGTATTTTACGAAATGTTGTGTCAAAAAGTGAGGAAATAGACCTTTAATCATGTACTTTCATCAATTTGTTTCCTCTTTTCTTTTTTAATAAACTTATTATAAAAACCATCTACCAACTTTACTATTTAATGTAAAAATTATTCCTTTAAAAAAAGGTTATTATTCCTTTAAAAAAAATTCGATCTATTTTTCATAATAAATATTACATATCTTGTGACTAAATCAAAATAAAAGGTTTTATTAATAAAACATCAACAAAAATTATAAATATTGAATGCATTCTAATTTTTATTAAAACTTCAAATAACTAAACAAAATGACGTCACACGATCTTTTATGATAAAGCTATTATATTGCAAGAGAAATACATACTCAAATAGTAGTTTTTGTTTTTCCTTAATTTAGTTCACAGGAATGAAATTATGGCAAATAATTATCGGAAACCACTATTATATGATTTTTAGCACTGCCTGTAAAAAAACTAATTAATTGTCTTGTTAATATCGAAATTATAATAATTTGAACGAAACGGGAAATGACAGTGCAATAAAATGCTATAAAAACTGCATTATCGATCAAATTGCACTATCGTAAAACGAAATGTATGTATGAATATGAATAAAATAAAAGTGTGTAAAAAACAATAATTTTAATGTTATTTAAAAAAAAAAATAAAAAAAATTCGCAATATTCAGGTTTCGAACTTTCAATCTATAGATCATCAGTCGAGCGCGCTACCGATATACCAATTTGAACTATATTTGATCTATAGACTAAAGGATAGATAAGATTGCCGTTACGCTCGTATAGAAAGATAGACTTACGGCTATTATATTATGGATGGATGGAGGATGGATGGATATGGATGGATGGATATGGATGGATGGATGGATATGGATGGATGGATATGGATGGATGGATATGGATGGATGGATATGGATATGGATGGATGGATATGGATGGATGGATATGGATGGATGGATGGATTGTAAATATGTAATCAATATACATACAGGGTGAGTTTTTTAAAAAATGCCAGGCTTTTATCTCGAGAACGATGCTAGATGGGACAAAATAACCCAAGGTGATATTTGTTAAGGGTCGAAGAGGACGTCTAGTGGTAATATTGAATGACCTTGAAACTCATAAGTATTGGAATTATATGTCAAAGTAGGGTTTTTTAGGGGGTATGTCTATATGAAACACCAACATTTTTTTGTAGAACGAAAAATTATATTGTAATATATTTTTTTTTAATTTCATGATAAGTGCAACGTACAAATATAATAAATAAATTAAAAAAAATTATGTATAGTATTATTTCATTCTTCGGAATATTTCTGATTTACGTAAATTTTTTTTTGGAGGAATTACTTGTTGTTTAATAGGTCATGAAATATTCCACAAGAATTTGTTAAATTATATTGCACACATAAAATGGCTTTCAAAATTTCAAGTAGAATTTCTGCTTAAAAAATCTCGTATCGAGATTCTCGAGAAAAATCTGTTATCTTGAACTCTCAAACCTCGAAGAATTATTTCCACATTTTTGGAGATTCTAATTTCTCGAGAAATACTGTCGAGAATCTCGAAATTTAACAAACCACCATAAATACGATTCAATTCTACAATAAAATGAACATTTAGATGACTGTTAAGGCTGAACCGACCTGGTATACATGCTGCTTACAACTTTTCCGAATAAAAAACTTAAACGTTTTATTTGGAATCAACTTTATTTTATTTGATATTAATTTTAACAAAAGGAAGTTCTTTTTCACTTAACCCGTTGACGGTCTAAATCGGAGTCCCTTAGTTTTACCAAAAGTATTCTTATAAGTTGAAGTAATTTATTCTATTTTAGAAGGGAGTGCTAGTATATAAATATATTAATTTATTTATTTTATTATTTGGGGAAATTAAAGAAAAAGACGCGATAGTCAAAGTATTTATTAAGTCCCAACGGTCAACAGTGTTAGTTATATATAATTAAAAATTATTATTTGTAAAAATTCATTCATTCATTCATTTATATTGGCCAAACAGGTAGAAAATTCATCACCAGATTTTCAGAACATTTACCTAAACGAAAAAACATTCAAAATATAAAATCTATTTTTGCTCAACATCTAGTCGATGAAAATCATTCATATACAAGTTTTGAAAATAATTTTGAAGTTTTACTTTTTTGTAACAAAGGTCCTCTCATGGATTCAATGGAAGAGTTTGAAATATATAAAGCTATTAAGAAGTCACCATTTTTAAGTTTAATGAACAACTATCATTTTGTTCTAATGTTTTGTACAATTTAATTATAAATTAATATTTTTCTTTATTGTTTTTGTTCTTGTCATATTTTACAATTTTAATCTTTTCATTTTTGTTTTAATTTTTTATGTTTAATTTAGTATGCATATTTTTAGAAACAAACAAATTTTCAAATAATATTGTCATAAATATAAAAATTGTACACTGACGATAGATATTTATATCTGAAACGGTCTGATTTTTATATTTTATAAAAAAGTTGTTAGAAAATAAAACATTTTTATTAAATTAACAAATTTAATAATTATTTAATCAATTATTTTGTTTAAAACTTGCATACAAATGCTTCTGCTGAATTTTGACGAGTTTGTATATATTTGGAAATAAGGTTGTTGTATATAATTAATGATTGGGAAATGGAAATTTAGAAACGTGGGATCTCACATGACAATTTACTATTGAATCAAAATATGAAAATACGAGTAACAATTTCCAAAATAAGAGTAATTTTAAAATTACTTAAAAACTCGCCAGTTTGCAATAATATTTTGCAAAATAATATAAAACAATCGATTAAGGAGAGAAACGAGTTGCAATAATTCCTGGACTGTAAGACTAGATTAAATTCTTTTGAAACCATGATTGACCGGTTTTTGCGAGTCAAAGCAGCAGATGTCAAAGCTTTAAATTATCTCAATTTAAATCATTTATAGAATAAAACAAAATTGATGAAGTTGCTTTAAATATTTTGAGTGCCATTCAAATAGCCATGGCTATGGCACAAAATCAATAAAAGCTCTCAACCATCAGGATGTCTCATTATTATCTGCAGAGGGAATCCTAAAATTTCTTTTCAGATTTCTCCGGAAAAGATATATTGTAAACTCCAAATTGTTATTTGAAATACAATCTACCTCTCACATCCAAGGAAATGAACATCAATTTGAAGCTTGTAGGAAATGCTCTAATTTTGATAAATCCTAATCTTAGAGAAATGTTTCTTTATCTCGAAATTTTTGCAGTAAACGAAGAGTACGATTGAATGATAAATCTCTAGACTTAGTGACAAAATCGCTGGACTTTTGTTGTAAAACTTTTTAAATTGCAAAAATTAAATATAAGTTTTAAGTTTTTTAAATTGAAAATATTAAATTTAAATGTTCTTTTTATTCTATATGCAATGAGATATGTATAGTTTTTTAAAAACAATTAAAACAAGTTAATTAAATCTTAAATAATTTGAAACATATATTATTTAATCTTGAATTCTTTTATTTATTGAATATACAAATTCATATGTGTCTGCCTAAGGATTCGAACAAAGCGCTGAAGAGGAAGGTTCGAAGTCATCCGAAACACGTAAAATGAGAAGTGGAGTTTTTTTTCTGAGAAGCTTTCAACCATACCTTTGAATTGAAAAAATTCCAATTGCTTTCTTACTTTCTTGAGTTGAATTGATCTCAAAATCCCCAATAAATTCATATGTATTTAGTTGATTTATTATTTTTTAAGGATCCATTTCTTGTTTGTTTTAATTTTTCCAATTGTAATTTTGTTTTAATTTAATTAATTTATGTATATAATATATAAATATATTACAGGGTCTGGTCCGGAAATCCCAATCAGGGCCTGATTCGACTATCCCAATCAAGGTTTGATCCAATTATCCCAATCAGGGTCTGATCTGGTAATCTGATAGGGAAAAAACGTTACACTCATGACCAGGACCTAATCAGGCTACTCTACCAATGCCTGATCCGGACTAGGGCAAACCTGATCAGGACCTTATTTGAGCCCTGCCAAATTTCTGCTCGGAAATTTTATATATATAATTTTAATTACAATTTCAATAGAAGACAAAGTGTAGCTCAATTTATGTTTAGTGTTTACGACAATACTGATATTGATTGTCGTATACTTTTAATTTACTTATTTATAATTAAACTAAAGAAAATGATTTATTTAGCACAAATAAATTGCCCAAATTTAATTTTGAATACCGATTTTTTTTTATTTGAATAACGAAATTCTGTTTTCTCTTGAAAAATCGGGACATTTTTAAAATGCCGCGGGACGCGGGACAAATTGTTAAAAATCGGGACTGTCCCGCCAAAAGCGGGACGTCTGGTCACCTTAATCTAGCATGGTTCTCGAGATAAAAGCCTGGCATTTTTTAAGAAACTCACCCTGTATATTTATTTCAACTAAACCACTTCCAAATATCCCAAAGAAACTATTCCCTAATTCAAAACAATAATTAATCTTCAAAACAACAACAACAAACATTCAAAACAAATTTTTTAACTTTCTGCGAAAAAAAAAAATAAAAACAAACAAAATTATATGAAATCTACCTAAAACAAAAGAAATTTTATTTAATTGGGATATTTTTGGGATTTGTTTGTAATTATATGGCGTTTTAGTGGCTTGCATTATGGTTAGTATAATGTTAATTGCATTGGAACTTCTAGGGTTAGAAAGCTGAAAATTTCTGATGTTATAGTTGAAAAGTTGAATTAAAAGCTAGTATTAGTTTAATCAAAATAGACTCGAAAATGATGCAAGCAAGGCCGTTTGCGTTTGTTTTCGTTTTAATAGCCACACGCTCTCAACCTCTGAACTTGAACAATTTATTTTTAAGTTTTGGATAGATATAAGTTGGTATCTACGTTTCTGAAAGTTTTCATTTTTGAGCTTGGTCATTTTCATCTAGATCAAGAACAACAAAGTTTAGTAAATTTTTAAAACATTTGATTTTTCAGGAACCCTAAATGCCAAGGTTGTCATCTCACAAAAAATGATAAAAAAAGGTTCAAATATTCAATATTTAACAATTTTATTTAAACTTAATGTTTCAAACGGAAGTTGTAACGCCATAGATTATTCGACTTTTAAAACTCTAGTCTCCAAGACGGTACCGCGATATGGCCAGTTCAACTTGTCCAAAAAATTGTTTGCCGCAACATACACAGAAAATATTTTTGGTGTAGGTCGAAAATTGCGACCGTGAGAGTGCCGGATAATTCCGTCATACCTCATATCGTTATATATATATATATATATATATATATATATATATATATATATATATATATATATATATATATATATATATATATATATATATATATATATATATATATATATATATATATATATATATATATATATATATATATATATATATATATATATATAAATATTTTTTCAGTTTGATTTTCCGTCTCCGCTTATCATATATAGTCGTTTGGCACCAAAATTTTTCCGAAATACCGAGATGAAGCACGCTGCAATAGGTAGATTTTTATATGAAATCTACCTAAAAGGCGCGATGCAAATCTGTTTGATACTCAGTAATTTTTGTTTTTATTTAAGATTATTTCTGTTGGCATTTGAAAATGAATTATTTTTAAGTTTTAATATTTGACGCTAAACATTCTATTTTAAATTCTAAGATATGGAGGGGCAGAAATCTCAAGCTCTGAGATATCAAGACTGGGTTAAGGATTTTGATATAGTTTTCAGCAAAAAACTTTTATGAGGAGATTGTTATAATTGCCACTTTGGGTGGCTTGGACCTTTATAATGAAAATTAAAATACTTAAGATACACGAAATGACAGTTGCCTCCAGCACGAATCGCTAAATTTAGGAATCTCTTATCGTTATTAGAGGTTTACTTTAACATTTTATGCAATAAAATAATGATTATGAAAATAAAGAAAGAATTTAATACTAATTGTAATAAAATTAAAAGAACTGACTTGTATAAATATGTTATAGAATGATGATCAGCCAGCGAAATCCAACATCCCAACTTTTTACTAAATGCTTTGTCAGCCTTATCTCCTACTTCAATGGTTTTCTCCAAATGTTTCCATTCCTCTGAAACTACTTTATACAGCTTAACTCCAGTTTAATTAGAAATAATTTATGCGTAGATTTTTTCAACATTTATTGCTTTTAGTAAGTTTAATTTAGTATTAGTATTCTCGCCATTGATTCCCAATTTATCTGAGGAAATCTTGACTGAATGTCTTGCTTTAAATTTAAGAAACCAATCGTTCAATGTAACGCCATGATGGCATATTTCTTTTTAAACAAAATTGAAACTATAAAATTTAACATTTAATTTTTCAATCTGAACTTTTTTATTTTTAGTTCCATTAATCACCAAATACTCTTAATTACTTTTTATCACAAATTTTAAAATTGGTTTTTTTTCTTTAGCAAGAACCAAAAATGGAATGAATTATCAGAGAATGTGTTTTTTTCTCTTTGACACTTCATATTCAGCAAAAAGAAATGAATCAACGTTGAGCAACAATATCTGTTCGTTAAAACACATAAAATAAGTTCTTTTATCTATTGTTTGATATTTGAAATTTGATTTAGTCGTTATAATTATTTGAAAATTTTTTTAGTTGTTATTATTGTAAAAATGAAATGATATGATTGAAATATATTTTGATTGAACGGAAAAAAGAATAGAAAATGGTTTCAATATTATTTATGAGAATTCTCGACGTTACAAGATTATTTTTAGTTTTAGTCAGCGATGTGTATTTAGCGTTTCGAGAAAATATTACAAAATTCATATTTCTTTCAAAATTCTAAAATTATTGTAAAAATTATAACAATATCTAAATTGAAACTTTTTTCAAAACTCCAAAAATTATAATAAAACCAAAAATTTTAAATTATTAAAAATTATAAAAATATTCCAAAAATTCTTACAAAATCAAAAATTGAAACTTTTTTCATAATTCTAAAAATATATAAATAAATAAAAAATTCAAAAATTCCATTTTATTCCAAAATTCTAAAAATTTTGCAAAAATTATTACATTTGCAAAAATACAAACATTTTTCAAAATTTAAAAAATATTTCAAAAACTAACAAATTCAAAAATTTCCATGTTCAATTACATTTACGTTCTATTCCAAAAGTTAGCATAAAATAAAATATTTAAACTTTTTGTAAATTCTAATAATATTCCAAAAGTTCATAAAATGCATAAATTCAAAGTTTTTCCAAAATTCTAAAAACATTGCAAAAATTATAACAATATCAAATATTCAAACTTTTTTCAAAATTCCAAAAATTATAATAAAATCATAAATTTTTAATTTTTTAAATTCTAAAAATAATCCGAAAATTCTTACAAAATAAAAATTGTAACTTTTTTCAAAATTCTAAAAATACATATAAATGCTATTTTTTTTCAAAATTCTAAAAATATCGCAAAAATTATAGCAAAATCAAAAATTAAAACTTTTTCCAAAATTCTAAAAATATTGCAAAAATTGAAACTTTTTTCAAAATTACACAAATTATAATGAAATCAAAAATTTAAAGTTTTTCAAAATTCTAAAAATATTCCAAAAATTCTTACAAAAATTCTTCAAAAATTGAAACTGTTCTAAAAATTCTAAAATTATGTATAAAAAGAATAATATTTTTTTCAAAATTCTAAAAATATTTCAAAAATTATAACAAAAACGAAAATTAAATATTTTTCCAAAATTCTAAAAATATGTATTGCAAAAATTATTAGAAAATCAAAAATACAAACATTTTTTTCAAATCCCAAAAATAATTCAAAAACTATAACAATTTCAAAAAATGTCTATGTCCAATTTCTTTTCAATTACATTTGCGTCATAAGAACATCAAAATTTTTTTTTCCAAAAAATTGACTAAAAAATTAAATGAAATCATTTTTTGACACACTTGACATTATTTTTTTGACAAACTTATAATGGCATAATTCTCTATAATAATAATAAAATTTCATGTCACACAAATTATTAATTTTATTTTTTTCCAAAAACTTGGGTAAAAAAGTAAATAAAAATCTTTCTTTTGACACACTTGACAAAATTATAATGCCATAGTTTTCAATAATAATAATAATAGAAATTTATGTTATTTGTATGACATTTCAAAAAATTGGCTAAAAAATAAATGAAATCATTTTTTGACACACTTGACATTATTTTTTACAAACTTATAATGCAATATTTCTCTATAATAATAATAAAATTTCATTTCAAACAAATAATTGATTTTATTTTTTTCCAAAAAATTGGGTAAAAAAAATAAATAAAAATCTTTCTTTGACACACTTGACAACATTTTTTTGACTAACTTATGATGCAATAATCTAGTTTTTGATCTCACATACTAATCCCTACCATCAAGATTTCTCCAAATTCAATGTTCCTACTCGTAATCACTTAAAATGAACGTTTTTTAAGCCAAAAATATGAAAATTTGCTATTTTTGACAAACATAATGATTTTTTTGACACACTCCCGGTACAGTTATCAAACACAGCGTCCTTCTAAACCTGTTCCTTGAGTATACCTATTTTTAGACAAAACAATTTTTGAAATCCCTCCAGGGGTTTTCTAGATTTCGTAGGTAATGACAGATGGCCGAACGACTGACAGAGAGACATACATTTTTTTTTGCTTTTTTAAAATCAGTAGGTCCTAAAACGTAGAGAAAGCCAAAAAAGTGGGGGAAAGAATTTCACTTTTGGCTCATGAATGTAATACTTAGGTCTTTTAGACCGAAGTAATTTCATGTCATACAAATAATTAGTTTTGTTTTTCCAAAAAATAAGCTAAAAAATAAATGAAATCATTTTTTGACACACTTGACATTATTTTTTTGACAAACTTATAATGCCATAATTCTCTATAATAATAATAAAATTTCATGTCATACAAATTAATAATTTTATTTTGTTTCAAAAAATTGGGTAAAAAAAATAATAAAAATCTTTCTTTTGACACACTTGACAACATTTTTTTGACAAACTTATAATGCAATAATCTAGTTTTTAATCTCACATACCAATCCCTACCATCAAATTTCTCAAAATTCAATGTTCCTACTCGTAATCACTTAAAATGAAAGTAAAAAAAATTTTCGAAATCCCTCCAGCGGTTTTCCCTGCAGCGTTGGTAATGAAGGCCGGCCGGCAGACAGACATACATTTTTTTTTTGCTTTTTTAGAATCAGTAGGTCCTAAAACATCAAGAAATGCCAAAAAAGTGGGGGTAAGAATTTCACTTTTGGTCATGAATGTAATACTTAGATCTTCCAGACCGAAGTAATATGTATTCTTAACTTTTTTATCTTACTTAAGATTTATAATATCTCCTCCACCTTCTTTGTCACAATAAGAAAATTTCAACTTTAGAAGAATACAGCATTTCGCATCACGGTTAACCGACATAGATGACATAAAACAAAAAATGTTAACGCTTTGTTTATAAACCAATAATTGGTCTACAGTGCTAGCGAAGTATAAAGAAAAACCAAACATTTTTCATTCAATATCCACGGTACAGTTCTGATGATGAAGTAATATCTTGAAGTTTTTCTTTATGCATACTTATATAGCGAGCCACTTGATTCAAAGCAGATTCAATCTTGCAGAATATATGTTTGAGTTGGATTGGTGTTATTGCGTCAATGACACACCGCGATGATTAGTATGATTAGTATTTCTCCTGCATCCCTATCTCTAATGAGTAATGAGTACACCGAATACGTATGCAAGCGTTTTCAAAGTAGTAATGGCATGCGGAGAATGTATTAGAATTGGCTATTATCTAATTTAATTTGTTGCTCTAAAATATTATATTTATAAACTTTTTAGCAATTGAATTTAATTTGCTTAATATCCAGTGTGAAAATGTCGAATTATAGTGTTTGGTGTCGTTGCGTAACGTTGAAATAAAGTAAAAAACTGTTGGTAAATCATTTAGTATGGATTTAAAATCTACTTTAAAAAAGGTTTCTAAGATTCAAATGATTTTGATTACAATAAGATATTTATTCTTAGAACCTCCATACTTATTATGATTGTCAAAAACGAAAAATGGTATTCCCACGATCATAGAGACGTTAGAAAATGTTCGTTATTAAAATATACCAACAAAAAAGTTATTTTAAAATTTTAATTCCTTTCAAACCCGCATTTACGTCTTTTTTTCTATATAATTTAACCTCATCCATCCTCTTCGCTTATCCATTAATAAACAACAAACAAAATAATGAATGAAAATAACACCGGAAGTATTTTTTTTAAATAAAAAAAAACATTTTTTAGTGTTAACATCCTCTGGATAAAATATACAACCATTGCTGTTTTTGAGCTGTTCAATTTTCATTCATATAAATTTAAAATGAATGGGAAATAATGAATGACAATGTACGAGTATTAATAGAAAATTATTTTTGGGAATGAAAATGTTGTGTTGATATAATTTGCAGGTGGCTCGATGGAACTAGTTTTAGGGGATTTCGATTATATGTTTGTATTATAACTGCTGGTGTCTGGGAAAGATGTTAAAAAGGGGGAGATTAATGAATGAAAATCAGATTGAAGTTATATTTTTATATGATGGGAATTGTAGCAACTTGGTTATGGTGTGTTTTACGATTTGTTCTAAACAAAATTTATGGATAAATCTGATCTTTTTTGACTTTATAAATTTCGGTCTGATTTGTATGGGCTGGTTTAGTTCAAAAACTAAATTTTAAAGTCTAAATCGTATCAACTCGTTTAATTGAAGAATATCATAAAAAAATTCTTACACCAAAAACAAAACTTAGCCACTCTTCATATCTAAATTGTTGTACATATTATTTATTACCAATCAACCCTTTTCATATTTTTTTATATCTTCTAAATTAGCTAATAAAAATATATAATGATAATAATATATTGTTACTATGTATGTTGCCGTTATATTTCTTAGATGTGTGGGACCTTAAATTAATATCATTTTTTAAATAAAACAAAACAACATCTAATTCTGTATCTCGTATAAAAACTATATAACTAAAAATTATAGAAATATAAACCCTCCTCTTCTTAAGCTTCCTGTCATTTAATAAAAATATTGTATTTTTAAGTTTTTCGATTGGCAACTTCCGCCTGTTGTTATGTTGAAATTTTTTATAAATTTAATTGTAACATAAATTTGTTCTGGACTTTTTTAATAGTTGCTGATCATCAAACAAAGTTAGCATTTTTCTTTTTCTTTTTTTTTTAATTGGGCAAGTCGACCATGTAATCATAGCCTGACCTGTAGACTGCTAAGTCCACATGTAGACTGTTAAGTTAGCATTACTAAATGGAAGTTGTTTTGCCGAATAAACGAGATATAACTTTCTATAAAAGGACAAATAATTCGTCGCTTTATCTTCAAACGGTAAAATGACTGAACGAATATGTCTCACTCGGATAGACGGTGCCATAAATGTAAATGAGGACCTAAAAATGTATGGGGGACCAAAATTTGGACAATTTAAAGTCCACCAAAGCACAGTTTTTGATTGTTTTCAGATCGAAGACTGAGTTCCCCAACAATGTTTTTGAGTATGTGTGACAAACAAATAGGCGAATGTGAAAGTATTTGTTTATTGGGCGTTACTATTGCCAATTTGATTTAGTCTGACAGGAGCATCTAATGGCAATAAGCAGAGCGCGCCAAGAAAACTTAACCTCATCACTCGGTTTGTGCAAACTGTCGGAATCACTCACTGAGAAAGTGACAGAATACAGAAGAATTTCTTTGTCCAAACAGCGTATAAATGAAAAAAATTTGCGGAACCAATCTTGAGTGACTTCAACCTACAAAGGTTTCAACAAAGCGTCCATCAACCCCTCAAAACGCATGTTGTTTCCACGCATATAGACTTTAAAAGGTATCTATGTGCTGTTGTGACACATATTATAATTCCTATTATACAACACTTTTGTATTAAAAAAAAAAGCAAAAGACAAAAATATAAAATCTTGTTTTGCAGTCAGTTTGAAATGTTTGTTCTAATTATGTTGCTCCAAAGTTGACTAGCCCATAGTTTAACTTTCTTGAATTTCACATTTAGAGATTTTTATCCAGAGCATTTGTACGCCAATTCAACACAACAAGGCACAGTACGCGTACGAATTTCAACAATAATTTGCATCAACACAATCCTCTATTGTTCATCAAAATCCTTAACGAACTCAGACTAAGAATAATTATAAATATTTTGTAGGAAATGACCGCAGCACTTTTGAACCTCGTCGAAATTTTCATCCACCGAACAATTGGTACACGTCTCCATTTTTCTCGTTATACAATGATCCGCACCTAAAACGAGAGATTCGGATAAAGAAATAAATATACGATAACGTCCTTTATTTATTTATTTTATAGAATAATAAAATATGTAGTACATATATGATACTAAAATTTCATGTCAACATAAATTCAAATTGATTTATTTAAGCTCTCAGTTTTTACACAAACTATGTTATGTTATGTTATGTTATGTTATGTTATGTTATGTTATGTTGTGTTGTGTTATGTTATGTTATGTTATGTTATGTTATGTTATGTTATGTTATGTTATGTTATGTTATGTTATGTTATGTTATGTTATGTTATGTTATGTTATGTTATGTTATGTTATGTTATGTTATGTTATGTTATGTTATGTTATGTTATGTTATGTTATGTTATGTTATGTTATGTTATGTTATGTTATGTTATGTTATGTTATGTTATGTTATGTTATGTTATGTTATGTTATGTTATGTTATGTTATGTTATGTTATGTTATGTTATGTTATGTTATGTTATGTTATGTTATGTTATGTTATGTTATGTTATGTTATGTTATGTTATGTTATGTTATGTTATGTTATGTTATGTTATGTTATGTTATGTTATGTTATGTTATGTTATGTTATGTTATGTTATGTTATGTTATGTTATGTTATGTTATGTTATGTTATGTTATGTTATGTTATGTTATGTTATGTTATGTTATGTTATGTTATGTTATGTTATGTTATGTTATGTTATGTTATGTTATGTTATGTTATGTTATGTTATGTTATGTTATGTTATGTTATGTTATGTTATGTTATGTTATGTTATGTTATGTTATGTTATGTTATGTTATGTTATGTTATGTTATGTTATGTTATGTTATGTTATGTTATGTTATGTTATGTTATGTTATGTTATGTTATGTTATGTTATGTTATGTTATGTTATGTTTTGTTATGTTATGTTATGTTATGTTATGTTATGTTATGTTATGTTATGTTATGTTATGTTATGTTATGTTATGTTATGTTATGTTATGTTATGTTATGTTATGTTATGTTATGTTATGTTATGTTATGTTATGTTATGTTATGTTATGTTATGTTATGTTATGTTATGTTATGTTATGTTATGTTATGTTATGTTATGTTATGTTATGTTATGTTATGTTATGTTATGTTATGTTATGTTATGTTATGTTATGTTATGTTATGTTATGTTATGTTATGTTATGTTATGTTATGTTATGTTATGTTATGTTATGTTATGTTATGTTATGTTATGTTATGTTATGTTATGTTATGTTATGTTATGTTATGTTATGTTATGTTATGTTATGTTATGTTATGTTATGTTATGTTATGTTATGTTATTTTATGTTATGTTATGTTATGTTATGTTATGTTATGTTATGTTATGTTATGTTATGTTATGTTATGTTATGTTATGTTATGTTATGTTATGTTATGTTATGTTATGTTATGTTATGTTATGTTATGTTATGTTATGTTATGTTATGTTATGTTATGTTATGTTATGTTATGTTATGTTGTTATGTTATGTTATGTTATGTTATGTTATGTTATGTTATGTTATGTTATGTTATGTTATGTTATGTTATGTTATGTTATGTTATGTTATGTTATGTTATGTTATGTTATGTTATGTTATGTTATGTTATGTTATGTTATGTTATGTTATGTTATGTTATGTTATGTTATGTTATGTTATGTTATGTTATGTTATGTTATGTTATGTTATGTTATGTTATGTTATGTTATGTTATGTTATGTTATGTTATGTTATGTTATGTTATGTTATGTTATGTTATGTTATGTTATGTTATGTTATGTTATGTTATGTTATGTTATGTTATGTTATGTTATGTTATGTTATGTTGTTATGTTATGTTATGTTATGTTATGGTATGTTATGTTATGTTACATTATTTACGTATAAAATAAATCCTTACTTTACACCAAGGGGTTGTACCACGGAGCAGGTTTTAACACAAACCACTAGTTTTATAAAGAAAACACAGTAAACGTACTAGAACTATTCTAGTTTTGAATTGTATGATGTGTTTATTGTTAACCAAAATATCTGAAACATGAACTTTAATACCGGATATAGTAAACATTTTTAATAATACTATCTAAAAAATAATATTTTGTTAAAAAATATCCACCAAAAACATTAAAAATTCATATGAATAAATAAAAACAAAACACAATTTATTAATCCAAGAATTTTTGTAAATAAAAAAATGGTTCTTCGTTGAGTGAAAAATAAAAAAATTACAATACAAAAACCGTTTTTTCAACTAACTTCTTCTTTTTAATATTTCTTCTTAAGTATTTTATTCTTCATCATCATCCCTCCATTTTTTTTCGTGTATGTTTTATTATCATTATTCAGCTTATTTTTTAATTTCTTATGTTTTCAATCCATACACAGAAAATAACACACAAGAAATCAACGCGTAACGCGGTAGCTTAATTCTTAGTTTTTTTTAGTCGTTTCTTCCAAAATAAAGAAAAATAAAAAACAAATTAAGTAAAAAAAAACTTTTAACTTCACAAGTAGTTTGTCTCTTTTTAATTCGTTTCTGTTTATCTGTCTTTGTAAATAATCCATTAGTACGTTTATTATGATCAATTAATCATTGTCTGTATGTCTGGGCTTATGTTAAGATTTGGTTTGTAAACAGTTTTTCTACTGCTCAGATTGTTATAAACCACAATAATGAATGAATTGCTAAATGGATTTGCTTAAACAGACAATGGAGGTTAAGAATGAATGGTACCTATTTAGAACTAACTGTATCAGCTTGACATTACTTACTTTCAATTTTGTTATCACTTATCATGTGTCGGAAACATTTTAGGACGAAGGTGATGCATTTATTATTATTATATATGTATATATATGTTCATATATATATATATATATATATATATATATATATATATATATATATATATATATATATATATATATATATATATATATATATATATATATATATATATATATATATATATATATATATATATATATATATATATATATATATATATATATATTGGGTAATTCTTTTATAAACCGAACAGATTTGGACAAAATCTGACCGACCCATTTTTGATTTGGCTGAAATTTTTTTTAGGGGTTTTCTATCGAAAAAAAAGATATACGTGTTCGAGGATTTTTTTTTTTTTTTTTTTTTTTTGGAAAATAGAGCTGTTCTAAATTTCGAGAATTTCGTGATTTTCGGCTTGAAGACTTATTTTCAAAAATTCATAACTTCGGTTTTATAGAAGATAGAAGGTTTTTCTTTTCTTTATTTGAAAGTTAAAAGATGGAATTTTTTAAAAATAAATATTTTCAACTAAAGTTATTAACAAATTCCTATTGTTATAAACAAATAAAATGTTAAAATTAAATTTCAACCATTGCCCCGCCCCACCCATGAAATTAGTTTTTAATATTATCATCGTATTTATCGTTTAATTTTCTATAAAAAAAGTATTTTTTTTTATGGAGAAATGATATTTACTGTTAGAAATAAATTAATTTATCGAGCGCGGGACGACAAAAAATTCCATATATGGGTCATTCTTTTACATACCGAACAAAATAGGACAAAATATGACTAAGACATTTTTGATTCAGCTGAAAATTTTTTTGAGGGTTCTATATAAACATTACGATATACTTGTTTTCGGATTTTTTTTTTATTTTGTTTTTTAGGGGAAATAGAGCGGTTCTAAATTCCGAGAATTTTGTGATTTTTGGCTTGAAGACTTGTTTTTAAAGATTTATAACTTCGGTTTTGGTAAAGATAGACACTTTTTGTTTGTTTTATTTTAAAGAATAGAGATGCAATTTAAAAAAAAAATTATTTATTATAAAAATTATTAACAAATACCTATTGTTATAAACAAACAAAATTTTAAAATCAGTTTTTAGTAATTATATAAAAAAAATAAAGAGTGTTTAATGTAATCATCGTGTTCTACGTTCAATTTTCAATAAGAAACGTATATTTAATTGGTAGAGAAATGAGTTTTATTGTTAGAAATGAACTAATTTATCGAGCGCGATACGATAACAAATTTTATAAATTTTTGTCGTCCGGCGCTGGAAAAATTAACTTATTTGTAACAGTAAAACTCATTTTTCATTAATTAAATAAACGTTTCTTATTGAAAATTGAACGTAGAACACGATGATTACATTAAACACTCTTTATTTTTTTTATATAATTACTAAAAACTGATTTTAAAATTTTATTTGTTTATAACAATAGGTATTTGTTAATAATTTTTATAATTAATAATTTTTTTTTTAAATTGCATCTCTATTCTTTAAAATAAAACAAACAAAAAGTGTCTATCTCTACCAGAACCGAAGTTATAAATCTTTGAAAACAAGTCTTCAAGCCAAAAATCACAAAATTCTTGGAATTTAGAACCGCTCTATTTCCCCTAAAAAACAAAATAAAAAAAAATCCGAAAACAAATATATCGTAATGTTTATATAGAACCCTCAAAAAATTTTCAGCTGAATCAAAAATGTCTTAGTCATATTTTGTCCTATTTTGTTCGGTATGTAAAAGAATGACCCATATATGGAATTTTTTGTCGTCCCGCGCTCGCTAAATTAATTTATTTCTAACAGTAAATATCATTTCTCCATTAAAAAAAAATACTTTTTTTATAGAAAATTAAACGATGAATACGATGATAATATTAAAAACTAATTTCATGGGTGGGGCAATGGTTAAAATTTAATTTTAACATTTTATTTGTTTATAACAATAGGAATTTGTTAATAACTTTAGTTGAAAATATTTATTTTTAAAAAATTCCATCTTTTAACTTTCAAATAAAGAAAAGAAAAACCTTCTATCTTCTATAAAACCGAAGTTATGAATTTTTGAAAATAAGTCTTCAAGCCGAAAATCACGAAATTCTCGAAATTTAGAACAGCTCTATTTTCCAAAAAAAAAAAAAAAAAAAAAAATCCTCGAACACGTATATCTTTTTTTTCGATAGAAAACCCCTAAAAAAAATTTCAGCCAAATCAAAAATGGGTCGGTCAGAAAGGTGTTCGGTTTATAAAAGAATTACCCATATATATATATATATATATATATATATATATATATATATATATATATATATATAATATATATATATAATATATATATATATATATATACTATATATATATAATATATATATATATATATATATATATATATATATATATATATATATATATATATATATATATATATATATATATAATATATATATATATATATATATATATATATATATATATATATATATATATATATATATATATATATATATATATATATATATATATATATATATATATATTTATTATATATATATTTTTATATTGCATTTAGTTTTTTAGCATCGGCAACACTTTAAAGTTGGCATCAGTTTGTTTTGATTTTGCTGAATCTCATTGTCAACTTTTGAACAATAGAAAGTTACATTATTTTCTTTAAAATAAATGTTACAATGGATAAATATTGATTATTGCACTTATAGTTACTATTGTACTTGTTACTATTGTTACTATTGTACTCTAGTTAAATTAACTACATTATATGCATTTCAAAAGTACACTGTTACGTGTAACATAAATTATTAAAACTTGTAAGCAGTTTTATTAGAAAATAAGAAATGGCAAAACAATGTTAATCATTTCATATTTTCTTACTGATAGGTGAATACTAAACTGACAGCAATAGTTTTCTTTTAAATATTACTTATTTGTTTTTTTGTGCAATAATCAAAATGTGTAACGTAAGTTACCAATAAATGTATGCAACGTAAGTTAACCAATTAAAAGGTACTTGTCCTCTGTTCAGAATTAACATGCCATGTCAGCATGGTATTCTGGTAAGCACCACTCTATGGCTTTGATTTCGGACAATTTAAGTCATTCCAAAGAAGCGTAGTAGCTTACATAGACTGCTTACTAGAACAATTTCCTGAAGAAATAAAATATGTACATATTTGGTCAGATGGGCCAAGCAGCCAATTTAAAAATCGTTACATAGCTTCAGCCTTGCATGTTCTTGAGCATCACCACTGAAAAAGTTAACCTGGAACTATTTTGCCTCTTCCCATGGCAAAGATCCTGTTGATGGAACAGGTTGATCCATAAAAAGGAGTGCGCGAAATGCTGTACTAAAACGAAAATACATTGCACCAATGCAAGTGAGTTTGTTTCTGCAGCACACGACTAGCCATCTTATATAAATGTTCTATAATGTTCTATCACCCCAGCTGATATTAAGATGCGTAGCGAAAATCTCAATCTATCCAAAGCATTTTTACAAACTTCCCTCATTGAAAATATTAAGTTAGTCATCATTTAAGAACAAAGGGAGAAGAAACAGAGGGATTTTATTTAGTTAAAGATTTTGAGAAACAAAAAGGAAAATCAGATACAAAAGCTGGGGATTGGTATATGGTTGAGTATGAAAACTCATTATATACTGGAGTTGTAACGTTCGTTTAAGATAATGAATATAAAGTAAACGTAATGGTGGCTGCAGGAACCTATTGGAAAGGGCCAGAAAATAAAGATGAAATCTTTTATAAAAAGGAAAACATGATAAAAAATTGAACCACCTGTACTTGCCAATAAAACAGGACATTATAAGTTTAAATAGTCAATTTTTATTGTACAATTATTATTAATTACATTATATTATTGTTTTTGAATTGAATAAAACAATGTTATACTTTGCTTAATTTTATTTTATTGAATAAAATTATCTTAATTACCTTTTATATTTAAGCATTATAGAAAAAATTGCAAAGGGAATTTTGTAACGTAAGTTACTGTAACATAAGTTACCCATTTAAATATTTATATAAATTGTAGTTATTAAAATATAATCTCCAAATCTATTAAAAGAAATTGCTAAACATGTCAAGAAATTATACATATACCTACTCTCAAACACCAGGACTGTTTTAATAGAACAGAATTTTAACCTTTAAGGCAATTGCAAATATAGTTATTCCCTTTTTTAGTAACGTAAGTTACCACATTATTTTTGGCTGTTAATTTTTTTAAAAAATAAGTACACCACAATTTATATATTTATTTTTTTGCTTTTGATTATTATTATGAGAATTCACTTTAAAAATAAAATTAGTATGATAATATTTGTTTCTACCAAAGTTCTGAATGTGAAAAAATTATGGACTATGGACTTGGTGTCATTAAAAATTGTTCTATCTCGAAAACTACACTAGTTAGGACTCAGTGCTATTAACCTCTCGGTAGAGAACAAAATCCTGATTCTAACAGTATAAAAAAAAACGTATTTTGAAAAATTGGACTTGGTGTAGTTTACCTCCCACCTACAGATATATATATATATATATATATATATATATATATATATATATATATATATATATATATATATATATATATATATATATATATATATATTATATATATATATATATATATATATATATATATATATATATATATATATATATATATATATATATATATATATATATATATACATATATATATATATATATATATATATATATATATATATATATATATATATATATATATATATATATATATATATATATATATATATATATATATATATATATATATATATACATATATATCCCAGCAAACACACAGTAGCATTATTTAGTAGTACGATGGTATCACAACAGTAACATATCGGTAATTAGCAATTTTAGTAGCATGATAGTTATATAATAGTAGCACAATGGTAAGTTTCTTGTATTGGTAGCACAAGTAGTCGCACAATGGTAACGTGGTATTGTTCGGTCGTGTGAAAAATTTTGGAGTAGCATAACCGGTAGCACAAAGGTAGCTTAATGGTAAAAAATATTGACAACACAAGACAGTAGAATAACAGTCGGATATCGGTAGGCACCCCAGAGTAGTACATCATATTGCATATCGGTAGAACAACAACGGTCGTAGAATAGAGTAGCACATGAATTGCATATCGGCAGGATATAACAACGATCGCACAACAGAGTTATATGTCGAAATGATAATTATTTGAACATTACGGCTAAAATGCAATTGCAATAAGACATTTTAACTGGAAAACAACTTGACAGTTATGATCAGCTATTTGTATTGCGAAAACTCTAATGTCGAATTCCTTTTGTCTAGAGCGAAGTTCATGAAAAAAAGATCTAAATAGTTTTGTAGTTGTGTTTTGTAATTAATTGTATTTAATTTTAAATTAAACATTAATTGTTATTAATTTTTAATTTAAAACACGATTTAAACAAAACTTTTATTTATCAACAGTATAACTATTTCACATTAAAAAAAAATAATAAGTAAATGGCGTGACGTTTTGTTTGTTTACTAATTTTAAGAGATATACGTATTTCTTTTTTTTATTATTTTTTATACTTTGCTCTATAGCTAAAAATCTAGATTCAAAAAAATCTTTTTAGCGCGAAAAATCACTTTTTTTGGCCCAATAAAATACGTAGTGTCAAATAAAAATTGATTATTTTTTTAGGCATTGTTTTTTTTTAAATCAAAAGAACACGTGCCGCAAAATAATCGAAGTTGAATTTTTGATAAAATCGCTAATATCTCATAAAATAAAGATTTAAAAAAATCACATAATCATTTTTGTAGGAAATTTAATGCTCCACAAAAAAGATCCAAGCCAATCTTATTTCGGAGTCAGACGAAGAAGGTGGTCTCTTAAATTTTAAAAGAAAAAGAACAAAAAAACAAAAATAATCGAAAATAGAAAAATAAGTGTTATAAGTGTTGATAAGGGTTAATAAGTAGCTAATAAGTGTTATAGTGTTTGTGTTAGTGTTTATAAAAATAAAAGTATTGAAGAACGGACGCGTACAATTATATAATTGGTGAGATTGTTTTTTATTAAAAAATTATTTGGTATTTTGTGTCTACTGTTACCAAGGGGTAGGCAGGTAAAATTTTACCTTTTATTGCTTTGATGTAATAAATTTATTTATTATTGTAAAGCATAAATTTGTCTTGGTAACAGAAAACAAAAAATTTCGTTTTAGTTGTTACTGATTTTTTTTTGGATTGATTGAGATTTTTTTGTGAAGTTTTTTGACATGATCTAGCTCCTCCCACCTCGGACTTGTTTTGGGAGTTGAAAAGTGTCAGTTGGTTGATTATGAAATGTCTTTTTTTGACAAAAGTTAGGAATTTAGAATTTAACCCTTATTTGTACTCTTCAATTTTGTTAGTGTCTTTTGTGTCCCCATTTTTTTACTTTTCTCTTATCGTGCTACTGTTGCATGAAATCTGCTATCGTGTTTTTGTGACAGAGATACCTAGTTTCTTTTGTACTGTGTAGTGTTGAAATTTAGGCCTGGCCGAATTTCAGTAGCTTTGCCTGCAATGTCAAAGGGTAAGTCTTTGTCTCAACAAAATGGCCGCAGAGTGATCCAACAGCTTAGCATTGACTTCACCAACATAAGAGGTCTCAATTCGAATCTAAACGAGGTTCATCACTACATCGAAAAAAATAAACCTGACATATTGTTTCTTACCGAAACAATTGTTAGTGGCAAAGCATCGAAGTTGGATACCGATAAATACCGGATACCTAGTTACGAATTGGAACATTCCTTTTATAACAAGCATGGTGTCTGTGTATTTGTTCGAGATTCACTTTCATGTATGAGAATTAAGGCCTACGAGTTGAAATCTAAGCACAATAATTCTATAGCACTGAAGATCTCAGGTGTTGATGCAAGTATGTTTATAATAGGATTATATAGATCCCCAAATTCTCCCCCAGGATGTCCCTTTTTCGATCAAATATCGGCTAATCTAGACAAGATTAAAACGGACTACCCCAAAAAAAGACTGGCCATTCTTGGAGCCTTTAATATTCATAATAATAAATTATGATTAAGTGTTCATCGCGCACTGACGACGTAGGAAGACAAGCCGAACTGATACTTGCAGATTATCACGGTTTGACGCAAATGATATAGTGTCCCACTAGAATCTCAGACAATTTACATCATAACAATAATTTGCTGGATCTGTTTTTGACAAACGAACCAGATACTACGAAGACAAAAGTTGAACAACCCCTCGGAACATCGGACCATCTACTAATATCAGCAATAGTGCAATTTACATCACCGACACAAATTAAAGCAAATCCTCGTCGCGTTTGGAACTATAAACGCGCCAACTGGGAGGGACTGAGAAACTTTTATGATGAAACACCTTGGAAAACTATTTGTTGTGTTGATCAAGATCCTAGCACATCGGCAATAAGAATGTCCGAAATCATAAAAGACGGAATGCGGCGGTTTATTGCAAATCGATTAATCACTCCTAAAACTGAGCCTTGGTTCACGCGGGATGTTGATGAGGCAGTGAGGAATAAACGCAAAGCATTTAAGACATATAACGCTAATAAAACACCTGAAACCCATAGCGCCTATAAGAAAGCTAGAAATATTAGTAAATACAAAATAGACTTGGACAAAGAAGCGTTTATCCAGAAGAAAGCAAAGAAATTCGCCGAGCACCCATCTGGCTCACGTAGTTTCTTTCAGGCAGTTAAATCAGTCCAGAGCAATTTTACTCGATCCTCTATTCCAACCTTAGTTCTGAATTACATTCCAGTGAGCGACTCGAAAGAGAAGGCGGATCTTTTGGGTCGTATATTTGCAGAAAACTTAAACATAGTTGAACCTCCCCATTCTCCTACACTCATTCCCCCAGTTGTAACGAAAATGAAACCAATTATTTTTCGTTGCAATATTGTACGGAAAATGCTTCTTTCTATCAATATCAACAAATCTGCTGGCCCCGACGGTATTCCACCCCTCATTCTTAAAAATTTTGCTAGGCAACTAGCTCCAATTTTAACAAAAATTTTCTATTTATCTTATAAAACCGGAATATTTCCCGACTCTTGGAAGCTGGCCAGCGTTCAACCCATACCAAAGAAAGGCAGTAAGATAGACCCTAACAATTATAGACCAATTGCAATTCTGTCGGTTTCAGCTAAAATATTTGAAAAATAAGTTAACTACAATTTAATAGATTATTTGGAAGTGTCGCGAATTATTGATGATAAACAGTATGGTTTTCGTAGAAGTCATGCAACAGGTGATCTGTTAGCCTACGTATCCCATCTCTGGAACAAATCGCTGGAAAACCACGGTGAAACATTCAGTATTTCACTTGACATCTCTAAAGCATTTGATAAAGTGTGGCATAAAAATCTCATAGCTAAATTAAAATCTTATGGCATAGACCATCTTACTGTATGATTCATAGTTTTCTTACAGGTCGCCAATATCATGTTAATTTAGATGGTATCACATCCAATATTTTCACAACCAATGCTGGGGTTCCCCAAGGTTCTGCACTCTCACCAACCTTGTTTCTTCTATACATTAATGACTTACTTATTTCCACAGTGCACCCAATCCACAGTTTTGCTGATGACAGCACATTGCAGGCATCACATGCATCTCCTAAATTTCGATCTCATACTGCAGTTACCACTGATAGAGAGCTGTTAATTGATTCTATCAACAAAGAGATCTGGAGCGTATAATGGAATGGGGAGATCGTAACCTTGTTTCATTTAATCCAACCAAAACCAAACTATGCCGTCTTTTACGAATAGAGCGACATAAAAATTTCACTATTAAAATAAACCATGAGGAATTAATTGCGTGATGTTGAATCAGTTAGACTTCTTGGAGTGGATATTCAAAATACCCTGAAATGGAATAAACATGTGTTCAATCTCGCTAAATCTGCAATGCAAAAATTAGGATTCTTGAGTCGATGTAAAAAATATTTCAATCCCGAGCAAATTTTGCTAATCTTCAAGTCCTTTATTTGTCCATGTATGGAGTACTGCTGTCATGTTTGGGGAGGTGCTTGTCAGTCATCAATAAAATGTCTAGAATCTGTACAGAGAAAAGCAATACGGTTGATTGGTAATACCGAACTAACGGACCAGCTTGATTCACTCCAGCACAGAAGAAATGTGGCTGAATTGTCAATCTACTATAAGTATAACTTTAGCGAATTCTCCTCTAAGGAAATTCAAAATATCCTTCCATCGTGTGCGCAGTATAATCGACAAACAAGAGCTACCGAGTTATCCCATCCATTTGTTGTACAAATACCTCGTTGTAGAACTGTGTCCTTTTAGAACGACTGTTTTAATAGAGTGGCCAAATTGTGGAACTCAATGCCTCCTTCTGTATTTCCCGATGAATTTTCCCCTCAGGCATTTAAAGAAAATGTCCATAATCATTTAAAACAATTGGTATAGTTATCCCTATATCCCCATTCCTTCCATTTTCCTCATCTCCGTCCTTTATAGTTGCCATGGTATCTTCGGATATTCAAAGAGTCTTAATAATGAATATTTCATATTTAGTGTGCTAAACATGTCTAACTAATTAATAAAAAAAAAAAATAATAATAGCTACATAATAGTAGCACAATGGTAATTTTCTCGTATCGGTAGCAGAAGTAGTCACACAATGGTAGAACAGTATTGTGCGGTCGAGTGAAAAAATTTGGAGTAGCATATACGGGAGCAGAAGAGTAGCATAATGGTAAAAAATATTGACAGCACAAGATAGTAGAACAACAGTTGATTTTCGGAAGGCTAACAACGGTCGCACAGAGAACCACTTCAATTGCATACCGGTAGAACAACATCGGTCGCACAACAGAGTGGCACATGAGTTGCAGATTAGCAGAATAACAACGAGCGCACAACAGATTGGCACATCAGTCGTAAATCGATAAAACAACAACGCCTTGTAACCTCCTTCGCTTGTTGTGTGTGATTGTTTTTTAGCATAGAAAATCGTGAACCTTTAAGCTTTAGCGTCATTTTGAAATATAAAACTCTGTATAAAAACTTTAAACAAATTTAATCAAAACCACTACCTAGCCCATCTTTTTGTATATGGCAAGGTTAATTTTTTTGCATAAATTGCGTAACTGAAAAAAAGCTTGACAGTTATGATCGCTGACTTGTATTTCGAAAAATCTAAATAATTGTTATTTCTTTGTTACTATAGTTACATTAGAATTATAATTATAAGTCAATAGAGCTGAATGTATTCAATTGAAAAGAATGAAAATTGATTTGAAAAGCGAAAGATTCGTAACAAATGTTTTATCTGTTTTATTGAAATGCTGTAAAATGTTTATGTTATGCAAAAATTTCTTTGTTATTTAAAAAAAATAATTAAAAAACAATAAAAAGTAAATAGTGTCCGGCCTGGGAATTGAACCCTCGACCGTTCTCAAATCTCAAATTTAAATACATGCTTTGATATAAATTTTCATATGTAATTGATTATATGCCAATAAATTAATTGTACGTGTCATCTTTTCATAAAATCAATGTCTTTTCATTTTCCTAAACTTATGCATCAACATAATATTCATAAATAAATTGTTGTAAAAATTCATTTTAGATAGACGAATGATTAAAGTTGCTGCCTTTAAAACAGAGGTTTGGGGATCGAATCCGGGTAAAGTCCAAAAAATATAATAAATAGCATTTTATCTTTACAAGGCCCTTCATTACCGCTGTTATCAAAAACCGATTCATAACTGCAAAAAAGTTAATTTTTTTTTTCATTTTTTTGGTGGGACAACATGTGCTGTGTACGAACTGACGAAATAATGACAGATGACAAATATTAACTGTCAAAATTTTGTTTTTTGGAATTTATATTCACCATAACGAAACGTCAAAATTTGGTATAGCTTTTTAGCATCATCAAATGGTGACAGTAGGCATAACAAATTATTTCAGGAGGAACAACAATTTATTACAGAAGTTTTTTTAAGTGCCAAAGTAATATTTATATTAGTATATATGTTATATATATTTTATTAACAGCAAACATAAATACTACGAAGTTTTTCACCTTATGTCAAAATTTTGTTTTTACAAATTTCACCTTCACCAAAAATTGTGTTCTGTCATTATTTCGTCAGTTCGCACACAGCAAAGGTAGCACAATAATAGCATAACAGTAGCGCAACAGCGGTCGCATATTATAGGTACCGGTAGGTTAGGGCATCATTTGGTAGCATAATAACGATAGCACAACGTTCGCATATCGGTAGCATAAGCCCCAAATTATGCAGAAATTAGCGAAAAATATTAATATCATACATATTTTTTAATCAATTAACACAGAATATTTATAAATAAAATACATCACCTCAATTAATATTAAAACCTTTAAACAAAATTTAAGAAAAACATATAGGCCCAATTACAAATAATCAAATATCATAATAATTATCATTTCAGCTCGTTCATGTCCTTCAGAAGGTCACACTTTTTACAAAAACAAATAAAAGACATGAAAAGAAATCTTTCTTTTCTTTTAATTTTTATACATGAGATTATTTCTTATGTTTTGTTTTATTTCTTATTTGTTTTCTGTCTTTTTTATATTTGATGTTTATCAAACATTTTATAATATGTTGGTGGTGATGATCGTTAAAGATATGAGGTGTTGTTTCTTAATGATATATCTTTGTTGTCTTTAACAAAACAAAGGTTGAAAAAACTTCTATGTCTATTCTAAAACTAAATATTTTTATTATAAGGTTGAATTGGTAAGTGGTTCGTTTTAAACATATGCCATTATATATCTTTGGGGCAAATAAATAAACAAGAAATAAATTGAATTCAATTTCTATTTAATCTACAATTATGACCTAGACGTCAAATTCGTTCAGATGAAAACAGTCACTTACAAAATGAATGTGAACCTTATAAAACATACACATGGTTTTTTATTATATGAGTAACAACTAACCAACCTGCTCTTGTACAACCAGGTTTTTTTTGTATTCATCAAACAACAGTTTTCTAATGGTCTCCGTTATTAAATTTTATTGGATAGTAAAAAATTTAATTTTTGATTGCTAAAATTAATTTGAATAAATTATTAGATAAATATTTTAAAAAAATTAATTATGTTTATGTCTAAGTTGTCTTTAAAACAAAAACAAATTGAGTGGATATCGTAACGTATATTGCTTTTCATCTCGAATTCTTTTTATAATATACATACCAAACTGAAAACACAGTTAATAATGGAAAATGTCGATTGAAATAAAACTTGTCCATAAAATTTGATAATTTATTGATTAACGATTATGTCAACATAAATCTTAAACAAAAGATTAAATTAATCTTATAGACATGAAAATTAGCATTATGAGCCTTATAATTTTTACAGGAAAACTAAGGTTATTATTACCAAGCTATAATACCCGATTGACATATATACGGCGCAGTAAATGGTCTTGCGGACAAAGTTAATGTGGTTGCTGAATTTTTATTAAATACAAATGCAAATTTTGGTTGCTTCGAATTGCGATTGATAAATTGTTTCTCGGACAGTAACAACATTTTTGACCAATCTCCTTCAAAAGCATTTACTAAATGAACAATTTGTTGTTGATGGCATCAGGCATACTATTTCTTGCCAACGCTTCACATAATTTTCTAGGTTCCATAATTCATAATAATTAATAATGGATTTTATTTCTATCTTCCAAGTTCTAATCTCTAAAGTTCACAATTCACAAATCATGAACTGCTAAAGCTAATGTTTACCAAGAATACGACCAAACAAAGGAATAAGCTTCATCGGTTAAAAGATCCTGTTAAGTGTTAAGATTCGAATAGATATATTTATTTTATATTTTTCTTGGTGAAGACAAACTTAAAGCTTCTATGTATAAGAATTACGACAGCCAATCATAATGTTGATTTCTTTTCTTTGATATGACAAAAATGTACAAAAGAATCTAGATATATTTTCAAAACTAATGATACATCAGTTAACTGGAACTGATAAATTACATTTAAATAATTCCACTTAATCCTGTGCCTCAACAAATATTGTCTTTCATCTAATTACATAGAAAAACCACATTAAAAGAAGTTAATTTGTAATTGTGAGTCACAAAAATTGGAAAAAAATATTATACTTATGATGACTCAACTCATAACTTCTCAGCATACATTTATAAAGAAATCACCTTAGCTTCTCTATATAATCGGTTATAAAATAACAAGAATCGTCCTGATTGGTGATTTTGAACCGAACAATTGAATAGCGAAAATATATTTTAGTCGCCCAAGTTACGTGTATTTCGGTCAACGACATATAATCTACTAGCGGGACCCGGCGTGCTTTGCTACGCCTATAAATAAAGTTTGTGTGTATACATTTTGTTGACGTAGTAGCAATAATTTCAAAGAGTAGTAATGAGAAATAATTTTCTATTTTTTTTAAATATCAATGTAAAAGGATCAGCACTCTAGTTGATCAGTAAAATATAAAAAAATAGTATTATATATAAAACAAAGGATATATAAAAAATACGTGATCAAATAAGTTTTCAGGTGTGTAAGGTTTCAGGTGTGTCTCCATATAGAACATTATACGGAACGAAAATCGATTCACAAATTTGCACAGTGCTCATGCGGTTTAATATATGCTTTCTTTACCGGTAGATTACTAAAAAAGTTGCAAAAAATTTTGATCGTTATGCCATTTTATGGTCAGCAAGGGCAGTAAGAATAGCGACAATACATTCGATGAAGGTATAAAAGAAGTGATGCAAAAAAGGAATAGAAGAAGTGATGCAAAAAAAAGTTTTTGTATTAGAATTCATAGAATGTGAATTCATAGGATGAGATTCTATTTAGTCAACATCCTAAGTCATTTTAAAGTCATTATGGATTGTTGCAAATCAATGCGAAACTAATATCTTAAACACGGTCAATATATTGGCATATATGTTCCATATATAGGGAATATTAATTTTTCGGCGATTTTGTGAGCAATTATTGCTCAAAGTTGAAAGTATTATTCCCGATAGTAAGTAATTGCTGTCAGGGTTGAACTCACACTCATCAGAGACATCATAGTTCAAAGCCATCTTACAGACTCAGTCAAAGTGGATGAAACAACAATGAAACATATTTTAATTTTAATGTTCAGATAATTTCTAAATTGAATCTTCATTATCTCATATTTATTTAAATTGAATTCTTCATCTATGATTATACAATTGTAAATTGTATTTGTTCCCGACACGAAACACACAAAAACTGTTTTAAAGAAGTTTTTCTGAGAGAAAATAAAAAATGCTTTAAAATTGCAAAATTCATGTGAATTAAAATAATTACTTTAAGCTTAATCACTCTAAAAATATCTCAAAACTTTATTTATTTTACACCAAATAGTGTAAAACTTTGTTTATTTAAAATTATACCCGTCGCATATTGTCGGTATCTCATAAGAAAAGAAATTCAAGAAAACTCGTTTTGATAACAGCCGTGTTCGATTTGACTGAAGCATTTGAAACAACGAAAAATTTAATACAATTGTTGTTGTTTTTTCAGTTGTTTCAGTCAAACTAACGTACCTAACATTCAATTTACATTGTATCATTTTTATTGCAACAATTATTTATTTTAATAAGGAAAAAATTTCAAAATGTCGTTTTAATTCTATTTATTTATTCGTGTGCTTGTGGACACACGTTATATTTTGTGTTTTTCCGTCTAGATGCGTACACGAATAAATCAGAAGGTATTCCGACGTTAGCTGGCCACATACAGTTGTCCAGATGTGAGAAGTACGGATTCTCCAAATCTACCTAGTCCACATCCTTGCAGCAATAGCCCTTGTGCTTTGTTGATGGTCATTGCAAAAGCGAGTCGCACTGGAAACTAAACGTTTGAATTCAAATGCCATATCTGTTGGGATCATTGAAATGCGTAGCAACAGTACATCTTCCCCTTTGAATTTTCCATTCAAAACTGTAGCTTCAATGACATTGTTCATCATCTTTTTCACCGAATATTTCAAAAAAATTTGTGCTATTTCAAAATATTTGATATATTTTTTTAATAAAATGGTTGTGTAGTTGGAATTACAATATGTCTCACAACAACACATAAAACCCTCTAAGACTTAGGTTCCACACCATCATGTTTTTTAAGATGATGGACGCAAAATTCTTATTTTTTGGTTTTTATATTCTTTTTAAAGAATGGAAAACTAAATAATAAATCCTTTCACATAATAATAAACGACATAGGGCAATATTTCATGATAAAATGAAGGAAATAAAAATAAAACACTTTCAAATTTGTAGGAACAAAGCTAAATTGGGTTACCAATTATCCTTATAGTGCTAGAACCATATACCAAGATCATGTTAAACATGGTTTTGCTCAAGGATTAAACCCGGCATATTTAATAGTTATATGGAAGCTCATTTCTTCGAGCAAACGAAAACGTTCATTCTTTAAAAAAATATAAAAAAATAAAAAATTTGCGTTCATCAACACCTTAGAAAGCATGTTGTTGTGGAACCTTATTCTTCAAAGGTTGTTATGTGTTGTTGTTGCACACATTGTAATTCATACTACCCAACACATTTTATTTTTAAAAAATAGCGTGTCGTCATCAAAGAATATTCTATAACTAACTTTAAGACTAAGGGTGCTATCGTTGATTGAAAAAAGTTCATCCGCCAACATCCTTAAGATATCACTTTAACTAGTGATATCTCACTGCTTATCGCATTGCCAGTGGTATACGATATCTCAAGCTAACTCACATGCAAATAGCAGGGAAATAAGTACGCAGGGTTGTCACACCCATAGATTAAACATTGTTAATTTTACAAATCTTTCTGCGGGAGTATACAGTTACCGTTTGCAAATTACTATTGCGTACGTGTTGCCAGCTAAGTCCACAGTTTTTAATTAGTTTGTTCATCATGATTGCCATCCGTGTTTGATCAGCTATGTTTCTTTTTATAGTATTTGTGCGGCTCCCATTTCATAATTTTTAGCTTTAAATCGATATAATCGATAATATCAACTATCATCATTTATTTTGAGGAACATGTTTTACATACAATTGCAAACCAACAACATATTTGGTGTAGATGAGAAAATTTGTAACATCATGACATTG